>APFE030612180.1:52468-109545 GCA_000404065.3 Pinus taeda | reverse complement strand
CCCACATCTGATCTCAACTGGGTCTCTGACAGAACTGACATGTAACAATTATCCATGAGTGAATCCTCAGTTATCTAAAATAATAGTTGTCACATGCATGCAAGCATTAACAAACTATATTTTATTATTTTAACAACTTGTTAAAATAATCTAACTGGACTTGACTAGTTAGAACTAAGTCAACTAATCCTCTCATTATAGGACTCATACTTGATTCCTCAATCAATGGGACAAGTAATTGCATGTTCTCACAAAGACTTCAAGTTTAATTTTCCATAATTAATTAACTCATGGAGATTAATTAATTAATATTTAAAACTGCTGTTAAGACCAAATTCATTTTTACTTCCTATAGTTAGACCAGGGACTGCTAAAAATAGGAAGGGACCCAGAAATGCTATTTTTAGAAGATTCTATTTTTAGCAGTTTCACCTCTCACCCAAAGTGGCCAAAATGCTCATTGGCCAAATTGCTATTTTTAGTAGTTCTATTTTTAGCACTTTCTAAATTTAGCATTTCTTGTTGCACACTTTTCAACACTATGACAAGGGGAGTCACAGACCCATGAAGATATATCATTCATAAAGAACAAAAGCAGTGTGATAGGGGGAGTCCCAGAGCACTCCTTTTCCATTGATGTCAAAGGGGGAGAGAAGAAGAATATTGCCATCAATAACAAAGGGGGAGATTGTTGACCTAGGATTGTCATATATGTCAATATGGCAATATTCTAGATACTAGATGATGATATGAAGCCAAGGGGAAGCAGAGTAGATCCATGAAGAAACATGAGAAAGGCCATTAGTATTGCCAAGCCATAAGCAAGAGCCTTCCCATATCAAAGCCATCAAGGTATGAAGGTATCAAAGGAGGTCATTGAAAGACATTGCAAAGCCAAAGGAAGACATTGGAGCAGGAGGAGAAAAACAGAGCTATCGGAGCTACAGGAGGAGCCATATATATATATATATATATATATATGCTAAAGAAGAACATTGGAGGATCAAACAGAGGATATCAGAGGAGAAAATAGAGCTATTGGAGGAGAAAAACAGAGCGATCAGAGCTACTGGAGCCATATCAGGAGTAATATATACCAAAGAAGGACTACCGAGAGCAATATATGTGAAAGAGCCAAAGAAGAGCGGAATACATATATATATGCCGAAGAGTTAAAAGTGGCGGAAAACATACATATATACATACATATACATACATACATACATACATACATACATACATACATACATACATACATACATACATACATACATACATACATACATACATACATACATACATACATACTACATACATACATACATACATAATACATTATATATAGTTATTATATATATATATAATAGATATATATATAATTATATAGATATATGCAATATCACTATCGGAGGCAGAAAACAGTGTATATATCGGAATACACTATCATTGGAAGCAAATATATATATCAACGATATTGTAATCGATGGGTTCTACTATGAGCCACTACCCGAACCCCCGACAACGATATATATGTGCAGACCCGACAAGACATATCTGTTCGGGTGTATAAATAGGTGAAGTTCGCTAAGAGTGTCGAAGCATGGTTTTTAAGTGTATTTCATATATTCGGGCTTTAAGCCTTGCCACATTAAAACATGCGGATTGTGATATATATATATATATATATATATATAAAACTTCGATATGTTGCAGACACGTTGTAACATTATGCAATAGCCTATTGTTATATTGCATTCACCCATCCGAACTTGCATATCGCAATATACAAAGGGGTGTCACCCCTGAAAGCGTCGATTGCGATATATGTTGTAGAATTGATGCAACATTATGGTTTGAATTTATATCATATCGCATCTGCAAGAGAATCGGGCATCGGGCATCGGAGATGTCAAGGGCTCATCCTATATAGGACTTCTGGAAGTTGCGACTGCCGATTGCGATTACACGATGGACCCGATGCATTTATAGATGTGGGTGTAATGAATTTGAAGTCCAACCTTAAGCATTTGGTCGGGTTTTTCCATATGTTCCTATGTATTTCAAATAATTCTATTGCGTGGGGTTTGAAGTCCAAAATGCATAAATAATGGTTCCGATAGTTCAGCAGGCCTAAACGATGGCGATTTTGATTGTGATGGTGATGTGGCTGGTGGGGCCTCCTGATTGGTACAATTTCTCCGTTATCAGTAAATCGTTGTATATGAACATTATTAAAAAAAAATGGACCTCTCTCTAATATGGTTTAATAAACATCATTTTCTTTTTAATTTAGCCTTCTCTTCTGTATTAACGTGTCTGTGAAGCATTCGCTAATCCAAATGGGAAGAGGAAACTACAACGACCGAGGAGGGAAGCCGAAGGATCAAGCGAGGTAGAGGAAACTACAACGATCGAGGAGGGAAGCTGAAGGATCAAGCGACGCAAAGGAAACTACATCGATTGAGGAGGAAGCAAAAGAGCCAACAAAAAGAGGAAACCGATAGTTAGAGGCATCAGGAAGATACAAAAACAAAGAACAAGGAAAGTGGAAGTGTTGTTGAAAAAGCTGGAGGAAACAGAGGTTGCTATAGGGCCCAGCAGAACAGAAAAAGGGCCGAAGGACCAATAAGATAGGAGGCATTTGAAGGGTGAGCTTCTCTGCTAGTCATGTTACCCTGTGAAAGAATTAATCAGGTACACAATGTAGTCTGTAGAACAATTCTGGGATGTAATAAATAAAGTTTTATCTGACATTGTTTGAAGGGAGAAGTAGTCCGCAGAGAAGAAGTAATGCTGAAGCATTTACTATGACAGTGAGAACAAATGCTTGGACAAAAAGTTGGTTCATATGCAGAGCTTAGTGCAACTAACAATAGACTCACTAAAGCTCAGTGGAGACATTATCAGAGGTCATTAAGGCTATTGGAGACTCTGTGTGGAGAGTATGAAGAGTTATAAAGACTCCTTCATAAGAAGACTGGTTGTCATTGATGCTGTATCATGGAGACTATAATGAAGCTGTAAATAGACAAAACTTAGTAAAGAAGAGTTTTGAGACTAGAACATTACTATCAAACATGCCTTGATAAGATTGGGTTGGAAACCTTGGGGTTAGTGCCTCATAAGTAAGAAGGATTGGAGTCCTTGGGGTTGATGCCTCAGAAGTAAGAAGGATTGGAGTCCTTGGGTTTGGTGCCTCAAAAGTAGGAAAGATTGGTGTCTCAGAACTGGAAGGATCAATGTCTTGTGAGTTGGTGCTCCTAAGTCCAAGGTTGGTGCCTTAACAAAAATAGAGTTGGTGCTCTAGAGGTTGGAGCCTCACAAAAGTCCAAGTTGGTGCTTGGAAACTGATTGCAAGCATTTATATATTGTATCTATTTTACTGCAAATATTATATTAATAAAAACATTTATTCTCGTTGTTCATCTTGTGTTCTAAATATAAATTTTTTAACTGGTAAAAAAATAGTTGAAAATGAAAAGCTGATTCACACCCCCCCAAGTATTTCCAACACCTTGTCTACCTTGTCGTAAGTCACTCCAAGAGAGGGATTACACTTTGTTTTGAGGGTTTGGTTTTGGTTTCCTAGATTCACCATTTTCAAATTAGTTTCAGAGGTTAATCCTTGAGAAGTGTTATCCATTTCATTCCCCTCAAGCTATTTATTTTATATGATAGCGACATCTCTATACATGGCGATACCAATATCAAATATACCTAGTATGTTTAAAGTTGCTTTGAAGTCTAGGATGACACCCTATTTGGGTTAGGAATGGTAATGATAGTTATGATGTCATTCACACAACTTATATTGAGGCCAAAATGGTGAGAGAAAATCAATTTTGATTAAGATATATAATACTATTGGCTTTGAGTTCACCAAATAAAGAAAATAGTTACAGAGTACACAAACTGCTTTAGGTACAAAGGAGGTTAATGAAACAAAGTAGGATTTGGGTTGGATTTAAGATGCTTTTCATCCAATATTTTTTTTTAGTCAAACACCAATATTATTGAGCATTGCACATGTTGCATCCTTCTTATTGGTAGTAAATGTTGACCTAGGTTGTCATTGATGTCAATATGGTAATATTATAGATATTAGGTGATGATATGAAGCCAAGGGGAAGCAGAGCATATCCATGAAGAGACAGGATCAAGGCCATTAGGATAGCCAAGCCATAAGCAAGAGTCTGTTAACGGGGGAGTTAACAAAGGAGGCATACCAAAGCTATTGCAGAATATCAGAGCAAGAGAGGGACATTGCAGAATATCAGAGCAAGAGAGGCATATCGGGAAAGACAGAAGCCATCAAAGTATGAAGGTATCAGAGGAGGTCTTTGATAGACATTTCCAAGCTAGAGGAGGCAAAACAGAGAAAAAGAGAGGAGATAACAGAGCTATTGAAGCTCAGGAGGAGTCTTATCGAGAGTAATACATGCCAAAGAGTCGTATCGGGAATAATGTATGCCAGCCAAAGAAGAGCAGAAGAGATAAAAGGAGCGGAGTTGTATATAATATATGTATATGCGAAATACACTATCAGAGGCATAAAACACATATATGTATGCAAATATACTATCAGAGGTAGAAAACTCATATATGGATGCATTTACACTATCAGAGGCGGAAGACTTAGTTATATTGGAATACACTATTGGAGCGGAGAAAGATATATTATACTTATTTATTATATATATATATATATTATATATATATATATAATATATATTATATATGAATGAATATTATTTATTATATATATATATATATGATATATATATATATATATATATATTCTTATATATATATAAATATTATATATATATTATATATATATAGTTATGATTATTATATATATATATATATATATATATTTATATATCGGCATATAGAGGCAGGGACTCGCTAAAACGCTGAAATATGATTTAATATCATATCGCAGTCGCCCTATCGGTAATCACATATCGCAATACACAAAGGGCTGCCCTCTTGCAAGCGCTGATTGCGATGAATGTTGCGGACCCGATGCAACATTGCAGTTTGGTCTATTGTTATGTTGCATCCGACATATCGCAAGTGCTTAAGGCCTTGCACCCTTGAAAGCGCTGATTGCGATATACAATGTGGACCCGAAGCAGTTATAGATGTGGGTAAAATGTTTTTGAAGTCTACACTTTAGTGTTTCAGTCGGGATTTTCATATATTTCTTGTGTATTTCAGTATGTTTGTTGGTCGAGGTTTTAAGGCCAAAAATACGTAAAGAATGGTTCTGATAGTTCAAGAGGCCTAAACGAAAGCTGATAGTGATTGCGATTGTGATGTGGCATGTGGGTTCGTCTTGCTAGTACATTCTCTCCGTAAAACGATAAAGTCCTGTGTATGAATGTTATTAAAGAAAAAAAGGGGCTCTCTTTGATATCGGTTAATAAGCATCATTTCCTTTGTAATATGGCTTGCTCTTCTATATTAACGTGTCTGTGAAGCAGTGGTTAATTTGGACAGGTAGAGGAAACTACAATGCCCAAGGAGGGAAGCCAAAGGATCAAGTGAGGCAGAGGAAACTACAGCGACCGAGGAGGAAGCCAAAGAGCTAGCGAAAAGAGGAAACTGACGGTCAGAGGCATGAGGAAGATACAAAAACAGAGAACAAGTAGTGTTGAAGGTTGTTGAAAAAGATGGAGGAAACAAAGGCAGCTGTAGGGTCCAGCAGAACAGAAAAGGGCCAAAGGACTAATAAGACAGGAGGCATTCGAAGGGGAGAAGTAGTCAGTAGAGAAGTAGTCATGCTGAAGCATTTACTGTGACAGTAAGAACAGATGCTTGAACAGAAAGTTGGTTCTTATGTAGAGTTTAGTGCAACTAATAGTAGACTCACTAAAAGCTGTGTGGAGACATTATCAGAGGTCATGAAGGCTATTGGAGACTCTGTGTGGATAGTATGAAGAGTTGTAAAGACTCCTTCTAAGAAGACTGGTTGTCATTGATGCTGTAGCATGGAGACTACAGTGAAAGTGTAAACAGATAGAACTCAGTAAAGAGGAGTTATGAGAGTAGAACATTACTATCAAACATGCCTTGACAAGATTGGGTTGGAACCCTTGGGGTTGGTGCCTCAAAAGTAATATGGATTGGAGTCCTTGGGGTTGATGCCTCAGAAGTAAGAAGGATTGGAGTCTTTGGGATTGGTGCCTCAGAAATATGAAGGATTGGTGTCCTTGGGACTGGTGTCTCAGGAATTGGAAGGATTGAAGTCCTTGGGAGTTGGTGCTCCTACGTCCAAGATTGTTTCCTTGACGAAACAGAGTTGGAGCTCTGGAGGTTAGAGCCTCACAAAAGTCCAAGTTGGTGCTTGGCAAATGATTGCAACCATTTATATATTGCATATAATTTATTTCAAATATTATATTAATAAAAGCATTGATACTTGCTGTTCATCTTGTGTTCTAAATGTAAATGTTTTAATTGGTAAAATGATAGTTGAAAAAGAAATACTTATTGACCCCCCCAGTATTTCCAACAATTAGTATTAGAGCTAGTACCTTCATTCAAAGCCTAACCACTTGAAGTTTGATCTTTAGAACAAAAATGGCGAAGTCAAGGAAGAAAGTCTCCAATCCTCCTAAGGATGTGTCTCCCTCTACCACTAAAATAGAAGACAATCAATTTGAGGAGGCTCCAAGGTTCAATGGGAACTTTAATATATGGGAAGCATGAATGAGGAATTTCTTACAGACACAAGGAATTGAAATCTAGAAATCAGTGATTGATGATAGTAGGATGGATGGAGAATCCAAGGACTACAATGCAAAAGCAATGAAAGCAATCTTGAATGGACTACCTGATTCTATAAAGAAAAATCTAGAAAAATATTCATCAGCAAAGGGTATATGGGACAAACTTCATGACCTTCACTCAAAAGGAGCATTGACCATGACCATCAGTCAAGAAGATGATGGAAATCAAGAAGGAAATCCAGAACCCATCATAGAAGCTGAAAATGAGAATGAAGACATCAAGGCCAAAGTAAACCTAGAAGATGAAGAGAATGAAAAAGATTTTGTAGAAGATCTCCTAGCTCAACTTATGGCTACCATGGAAGAGATTAACAATTTGAAAAAGGAAAATGAGGAACTTAAGAAGATAGCACTAGCTGGTGTCCAAGATCAAACAAGGGATACAATTGAACTTGTCAAGCTTCAAGTACAAGAAAGGGATGAAGAGCTTGCTAAGCTTAAGAAGGAATTTCATCAAAGCAAAAGAAAGCATCATGAAGAAGTCATATCCATGACAAATCAATTGGATAAAGCAAAGAAATGGGAATATACCTTCTCAGGTCAACTTGAACAAAGGCACAAGAGCGTGAACAAACTTAAAGAAGAGATTGGTCAGTTCGAGGTAGAGGTCTTCTCTCTCAAATCTCAACTACAAGAAGCAAGGAAACAAGCACAAGGAGCCAAAAAGACCATGGAAGCATTGGAAGTCATAGAAGGACAGGTTGATGAAGCAGGAAATGAAAGAAACACCATGATATGTCAACTAAAAGCAAAAGATGAAGAAATCTTCAAAATGAAGTCATATATCATCTCCCTTAAAATAGAAGCAGATGAAGCTACTTGTATCAAGGAAGAAACTGAGAAACAACTTGCTAAGAAGAATAATGAGTGTGAAAGATTGGATGAAGAGATTTTCTTCCTTAGAAAAAGGTTGAAGGGATGAACAAAATCTTAAAGAGCTCTCAGGCCTCGGATGACATGCTCAATATCACAGATGTCCATTTGATAAATCAGGTCTCGGGTATGCAGGTGAATCCTTAAACAAGAATGATAATGCTTCAAACAAAAGGGATGTGAAGAATCTAGATAGAAATGGAGATGCTCCCAGTTCCAGCAAAGGCAAGGAGAAACATCAAGGCTACAATGGAAGAAATCCTGCTCCAAGAAGAAATGTAGATGATGTCAAAGATGTGAGAGGCAATGGTTATCATCAAAGGATCTCAAGGCAGAAAGGCTTCAGAAGTACATCAAGGAAATCTCCATCTCCTGGGTACCAAAGTTAGTTTTTTGGTTATTGTTATTCTTGTACAAACTTTGGTCACATGGAAAAAGATTGTAAAGCATATCATAAAGATATATGTTATGCCCCCCAACCATCTCATAAAAATAGATATTATGGTCCCCAACAATCTCCAAGGAACAATTTTGTAGAAAGAAATCATGAATTATTATTCATGAACAATGTAGAATGCTTCAAGTGTCATAACATTGGTCATATGGCACATGATTGTAATTGAACTTGGGCTCTTACACAAGCTAGAACCATGCAAAAGAAGAAAGTTACACAAGTATGGAGTAGGAAGCAAATATGATCCGAAAGTCCCTTGAACTCTCCAGCCAATAACACAGTTCATTTTCTAAGCACTTGATGGAAGACTCTACCAAAAGAGATGATGCATACAGTTAGGGGGAGCCTATGTTTATTGATCATTATTTTAGAAGCTATTAGTGAAAGGGTCCCTATGAAATCCTTGTTGAACTATATTAACAATAATTCTTTGATAAATATCATTTCTCAAGAGTAGTCCATTGAAGAATATGATGTTGTAACCATTCTTTGGGCTGTTGTTAAAGATGCTTTCCACTTAATCACTAAGTAGTATTTGGAGCAACAGAGAAAGTCATCTAATGATAGAGTAATAGAGGCAATCTTCAAACAAACAGATACATATGGAATGGAGTTTGAAGTAAAAGCAGTTGGAAGCATATAACAAAATTGAAGCATTGCAAGAAGACGCAAATCAACAAAATGAATTTAAAAAACAGTCACATATAGGATATCTAAATCTACTAGCGGAAATAACTTGTAGAGATATGTACAAAAACCCAAGGAAAAGATGGCTCATAGAAAGGAGAATGTTGTGCAGTTAAATATAACTTATGCTAATACTAGTCACTTAGAAAATGTAGCAACAACCCTTAATATGACATCGTATCTGCATTCAACAGCTAATTGGTGGGTTTGAAACAATGGAAGTGGTTTTTGGGAAGACTCAAGGTTGTAAGTGGTATTTAGGTCTGATCACTCGATACCATTCATCGACCGACACGTGGCAGGAGAAGGGGAGAGGAAACCACCTTATCGGGCGAGTAATCCTCATGCATATAGCTCACCCGAGATCGTTGTCGAGCATTGGATCAAATACAGTTTTGATCTATGGTGCAGGATCATCGAGCAGCTCTATTGGTCTGGTGTAATATCAACCATCGGATGGGATGGTAGGATGTACAGTGGAGGATTGATCCGGAAAAAGGTAAGCATCGGTAAACGTGCCAAGGCTATGGAAAAGCAGAAAATGCAAGTTCTCGTGTGTTTGGGTATATTTCCATTATACGAGGGTTATAATAGAATTAAAGGGAAAACTGTTGGACGCGATATAGTATTAAGCTATATAGCAACAATGAGGCACAACCTCTCACCATTTCATCCAAATGAAATGATGTTGAATACTGGATGGTAGTGATTTAATGAGAAGCACAGAAACACAAAGGATCTCGGATCTGAAGAAAGATGGAAAGAAAGAAAATTTCAATGGCATTTTCTCTTGATTCAGACTATGAAGGCCTCTCAATTTTGACTATGGAGATAACAACATGGATTGAAGCATAAAAATCTGGACTTGGACACTTGGTGTATGGCTATTTGCAATCTGATTGAAAGCATTGAACTAGAGCATCTTTAAGCATTGTTGAAGCCATGATAAAGTAGTTCTGAGACATGAAGAGGGAATAATGTGCTAATTGATGATAAAGCATCAATCCTTCTATCTTGAGTAAAAAGAAGAGCACTATGACAGGGGGAGTCACAGATTCATGAAAATATACCATTCATGAAGAACAAAAGCAGTTTGATAGGGGGAGTCCCAGAGAACTCCTTTGCCATTGATGTCAAAGGGGGAGAGAAGAAGAATATTGCCATCAATAACAAAGAGGGAGATTGTTGACCTAGGTTATCATTGATGTCAATATGGCAATATTCTAGATACTAGATGATGATATGAAGCTAAGGGGAAGCAGAGCAGATCCATGAAGAGACAGGAGCAAGGCCATCAGGATAGCCAAGCCATAAGAAAGAGTCTATTAACAGAGGAGTTAACAAAGGAGGCATACCAAAGCTATTGCAGAATATCAAAACAAGAGAGGTACATTGCAGAATATTAGGGCAAGAGAGGCATATCGGAAAAAGCAGAAGCCATCAAAGTATGAAGGTATTAGAGGAGGTATTTGATAGACATTTCCAAGCCAGAGGAGGAAAAACAGAGCAAAAGAGAGGATATAACAGAGCTATTGGAGCTTAGGAGGAGTCTTATCGGGAGTAATACATGCCAAAGAGTTGTATCAGGAATAATGTATGCTAGCCAAAGAAGAGAGGAAGAGTTAAAAGGAGCAGAGCTGTATATAATATATGTATATGAGAAATACACTAACAGAGGTTATATTGGAATACACTATCGGAGCAGAGAAAAATATATGTATCGGCATATAGAGGTGGGGTATATATATATATATATATATATCGGCATTATGATAATCAGCGGTTCGGTTATGTGCCACTACCCCAAACCCTCGATTGCCGATATATATGTGCAGACCCGACGACATATATGTTCGGTAAGTGCTTCCAAAGCGGGTTTTAAGTGTATTTCATATATGCATGCCTTTAAATATTGCCACCAATAAAACAGCAAATTTGAAAATTATATATATATATATATATATATATATATATATATATATATATATATATATATATAATATATATATATATAATTGCGATACATGTGGACCCGTTGAAACACTGAAATATGATTTAATATCATATCACATCCGCCCTATCGGTAATCGCATATCGCAATACACAAAGGGCTGTCCTCCTGCAAGCACCAATTGCGATGAATGTTGCGGACCTGATGCAACATTGCAGTTTGGTCTATTGTTATGTCACATCCAGCATATCTCAAGTGCTTAAGGCCTTGCACCCCTAAAAGCACCGATTGCGATATACACTGTGGACCCAAAGCAATTATAGATGCTGGTAAAATGTTTTTGAAGTCCGCCCTTTAGTGTTTCAATCAGGATTTTCATATATTTCTTGTGTATTTCAGTATGTGTGTTGCCCGAGGTTTTAAGTCCAAAAATACATAAAGAACGGTTCCGATAGTTCAGGAGGCCTGAACGAAAGCCGATAGCGCTTGTGATTGTGACATGTCATGTGGGTCCATCCTGCTAGTACAGTCTCTCCGTAAAATGATAAAGTCCTGTGTATGAACATTATTAAAGAAAAAAAGGGGCTCTCTTTGATATCGGTTAATAAGCATCATTTCCTTTGTAATACGACCTGCTCTTCTGTATTAATGTGTCTGTGAAGCAATGGCTAATTTGGATAGGCAGAGGAAACTACAGCACCCAAGGATGGAAGCTAAAGGATCAAGTGAGGTAGAGGAAACTACAATTACCGAGGATGAAGCCAAAGAGCTAGAGGAAAGAGGAAATCGACGACCAGAGGCATTAAGAAGATACAAAAACAGAGAACAAGTAGTGTTGAAGGTTGTTGAAAAAGCTGGAGGAAACAAAGGTAGCTGTAGGGTCTAGTAGAACAGAAAAGGGCCAAAGGACTAATATGACAAGAGGCATTTGAAGGGGGGAAGTAGTCAGCAGAGAAGTAGTCATGCTGAAGCATTTAATATGACAGTAAGAACATATGCTTGAACAGAAAGTTGGTTCTTATGCAGAGTTTAGTGTAGCTAATAGTAGGCTCACTAAAAGTTGCGTGGAGACATTATCAGAGGTCATGAAAGCTATTGGAGACTCTGTGTGGACAACATGAAGAGTTTTAAAGACTCCTTCATAAGAATACTGGTTGTCATTGATGCTGTAGCATGGAGACTACATTACTATCAAACATGCCTTGACAAGATTGGGTTGGAACCCTTGCGGTTAGTGCCTCAGAATTAAGATGGATTGGAATCCTTGGGGTTGATGCCTCAGAAGTAAGAAGGATTGGAGTCTTTGGGATTGGTGCCTCAGAAATAGGAAGGATTGGTGTCCTTGGGACTGGTGTCTCATGAATTGGAAGGATTGAAGTCCTTGGGAGTTGGTGCTCCTAAGTCCAATATTTTTGCCTTGGTAAAACGAAGTTGGAGCCTCACAAAAGTCCAAGTTGGTGCTTGGAAACTGAATGCAACCATTTATATATTGTATCTAGTTTATTGCAAAGATTATATTAATAAAATCATTGATACTTGTTGTTCACGTTGTGTTCTGAATGTAAATGTTTTCACTGGTAAAATAATAGTTGAAAAAGAAATACTGATTCACACACCCCCCCAAGTATTTCCAATAGTAAATTGTAAGGTATTTCCAATAAGGCATGCTCACTATCTAGATCCTAGGACCTAGGCATATTAATTACTTTATATGATGACAACCACATACCTATTGATGGTAAAACCATGATTGAATCGAATGGTAAAACCATGCATTGTTTTTATAAATGCTATGATAACATAAAATCACAATCCTTAGTAATATATTGATTCCTGACAATTTATGTATATCACCTAGAAAAGAAATCATATTTTAAAAAATGGAAAAGCACAGTAAAGTTGGAGAAATTTGAGTTTTTGAAGAAGGAATTTTGAAGAGAGTCCAAGTAGGTACATTGAACAAAATAGGTCCACTTGAAAATACATTAGGAGAGGAAACGATACTAATAACATCACATCAAGGATGATTTATGACTAAGTTACAATCGAGGATGGGTTACCAAAGATGAGTTATAATCCACTTAGCATTGAGGACTTGCCACTTTATTATAATCACCATAGATGGGTTAGCACAAGATATGATAAAGAATAGGTTTCTACCAGGTTACCACACATGATGGGTACTAAGTTAATATTATTGATGTGCACCACTATAATACCATTGAACCACTATCAAATTAGTTAACAAAATAAAGATTATAAATTACAATGAAGCTTATATAATAATCAGGGGAATTGAAGTGCTGGTTGCCCTTGATACTTATTCAAATTTATTTTGCATGCCCACTATGATATTTAAAAGAATAAAATGTAAAACAAGATAGGCTATATTGGCAAACCATCTTTGGTATTTATAAGTTGTATGATACAATGTCTAACAATTGACCTTTTGGTGTTAATTAATAAATAAGATGATTGGTCCACATATTTATGTTAGGTTTGAGATTATATATTGAACACGTTTTTATTATTTCCTTCTTTATCATTACAAAAACAAAAGAGGAAAAATGTAACCATTGTATTTCTTTTTTCCCCAAGGAAAAATAGTAATTCCCATTTATATAATGAAAATTACACGTTGTAGATGCCGAAAGGCATATCAAAAAGTATGCTAAAAAATTAATCGAGTAGATCAGCCTTACTTGGTACTCAATATATAAATCTCACAAGAGAAATTACACTAATATATTCTTTCCTAGGCAAACTGTAGATGTTGTTACTTTGGATGGAATCAACAAATATCCCCACTTTGTCCCACTCTTCTCTTTGTTTTCCTGAGTTGTTGTTGTTGTTTTTTTTTTTAGGGATTTCTTCTTCCTTTGCCTCGTCTTCCTGGGTACACATGAACTTCCATCCCTTTGGCTATTGGGCTTGTCTCTTTTTTCTTTTTGGACCTTTCTTTACCTGAGGACACAAATTTTGAAGATGTTCAGTTTGAAGGCATTCAACATCTAAATGCCATATTTTCAAAGTCTAGATATGGGACTATTACACATTATCATGGATCAGAATAATATGATTAGGTAAACCTTTACTAAGTTCTAGCTCTACACAAATCCTGAAAAAAGAGAATATTCCTTTTCTATGTCTATTCACGTCCACCTTTAAGAATTTCCCCAAAGAGTTGTTGATTCCTTCTAACACTTTGTGATGCAAGAAATGCAAAGGAACATCATGTAACCTAACCCACACTGGAATTTTGGAGACCACCATGATATTTGCATCAAAATCCAGATAACATGGGATCATAAAAAGACCTACACTGTCCCAGAACCATGGTCCCTCTTTTAAAACGAAATCGATATCTTTTGCTGTATCGAATTTCACAATAAAAAACCCCTAGAGCATAGGGGAATGTCACATTTTTCAGTTCAAGAGGAAAATATCCATTGATGTAAATCCTTTGTCTTTGGACAAAAACCATTATATATGCATATGACCACTCTTGTTTGGAACTTGGAGTAGAGGTCAATGACCTTTGGCAGATTTATTGTGAAGGCCGACACTTGGTTCACTGTTCCACAAATATAGGAACCATGGATATTGGGGGGGGGGGGTGAGGAGGGGGGGGGGAGATTCTGTTTTTTTTTGCAGATCATGCCTTCCTTTAACCACATCCAATCTATCCTCCGAGTAATCTCATATTAAGAATAATAGTCGAATCACGTTCAATTCCATAGTCCTGCACCATGATGTCCTCTTACAATGATTTCCCTGCAAAATCAGGATTTGGAGGTTTGCTGGAATACACATCTGATTTTAATCTTATGCTTGAGAGTTTGGATATGATCTATAACCCAAACTCTCATAGGAAGTGATTTCTAATCTAGGGATTTAACACAAATATGGATAAAAGTTTCCATAGGTAGATTTGGGTTTCGACCATCAGGATCCATTCCTTGTCCTGCAACTAAAGGACATATTGCAAGGATTTTCTAACATATATTATTATTTACAACTCCATTATGATTCCCAATAGATTCTAAAACTTATGATTAATCACCAAATCCAAAGCTCGAACCCATATGAGCACCGATTTTCCATCCGGGGTTTTCATGAATACTCGAAATAGAACCCCCTTTACTAGATTTGACTTACAACCCTTGAAAACACTCTGATCTATCGTTGGGCACCCAATATTCATTGCCTCCAACCCCAAGTCGAGGCCTCTCATAACCATAGTATTTCTATCAATTTACAATAAATAAAAGAATCAAGATACCATCACTAGAATTGAATGTTCGCAAGACATCACATCTAGTGGAAAAATAAAAATTAGGTAAGAGCTATGAGTTTTTGGAAATCTTAATAGGAAGATATGGATGAGAGAGGCTAGGCATGAGCTTCTAACTATTAAAAAAAAAATAATCATGTTAGAATATAGATATTTAATTAAATGAATTTCTTCATACAAGTTAAAAGATATTTCAACATAATGATTGGAAACTCTCTAGGACTGGATTTCCAAATAGAATTATATCAATTGACTTGGAACCTCATGAAAGGAGACTTATCAATATGATAAGGTCAAATAATACAATATATTTTTATTTATGTCCAAGAAAAGGACCAAAAAAGTAGGCCAATGGTATTTTAATATGAAGGATGGCTCAATTGGTTGAAATCCTAATATGAAACAAAATGAAATGGATCCCTTAGCAAATTTCAACATGTAAAAGTATGCCTCATATATTTAAAAATGTTAGAAGTTAAGGTGATGAAGTGAAGAAAAATAGGAAACATCAGTTATATGTGATGTTTGGAGGTCCTATCTCTTTGAGAAAATTAAGGGAGTTCGAAGAATACAATTCCATACCGTAAAAAAAAATCTTGTCAAAAATAGTGTCCACAAATGAATAATCCTTTCAAGAGAGGATTTAGAAGAAATGGTGAAAGAGTGTATGAAACATATGAAACACTCCTTTTAAATATCAATTTTCTGAAGGAAGTGAAGGACTTATGGCTTTTTCATAAAATTTCATCGATAGTTTTGTATTTCCTTTAAATTTTGCCAATTTATGGAATTATAGAACACATACTAATAAAAATGCATTGACATAATAATCATTGACATATTTTCCTATAACTTATACTTTTAAAAAAATGTAGAGATTTAACATAGTTAATGACTTAATGAGAATTGTGACCTCAAAATAAGATCTCTAATCCCTAGAATCCATATTTTTGGGTCAAAAGAATAAAAATCAATGACTAAATAAAAAAGTGGTGCTATGAGTAAGATCCTTTTGTTTTGTTTTGTTTATTTTTATTGGGTCGGGGTCGAGGAAGAGGTGGAGGGGATGGGGGGGGGGGGGGGGGGGGGGGGGGGGGGGGGTGGTGTTGTTGGGTGTGTCGGTTAAAATTGCAAATTGTTTCTTGATTCAAACCATGGATTTGATAGAGAATACTGTTATAAATAATTTTTTTGAAATTGGCCCTTGAAGTGAAAGTGATACATGTAATAACACCCCATTTTTTAGAATCAAAATTACAATTTGATTGAGACTATAACCTTGAAAAACAATATTATTGCGAATCAAAGTTTCAGAATAAATTCTTAAACTAAAAAGTAGTACTCTTTATATGGCCTTGAATAGCCAAGAGGATAAATGGGTCATAACTTAGAGTTCATTCTTAGTTGTTGTCAGGTCTTATTGTGAATATATCTTCATCTTCTCACCTCGTATGTGACAGGGGGAATTGATGATAAGCTACCATCTTAAAATAAATATCAAGTGAGCCTAAGCCACAACCCGAACCAAAGCAAGATTCCATTAATTCCAGAGTCATAGTTGTAGCTATAGATAGATTCATGTTCCATGAGTATGATTTGGTTGCTAGCCAGCCTTAAACCACCATTGCCAGAAAAATTTGGTTTCTACAACATTAATTTGTGGTCATCTTCAAACCATCATTAGGGAGAACTTCCACTTACCATAACACTTCACCTTCCATCCAGATTTAGAATTGTTCTAGGAACTGTTTCAAACCTAGTTTCAGAGTTGGTGGTCATTCTTAAAGCACCACTGATAGAAGAATTTGATTTTTTCTATTTTATTTGGTTTGTGGTTCTCTTTAAACCACTATTTCAGAGGGAATATTTAGCCATTGTTGCCATGAAATTTTTTATTTCAACTCTCTTCTTGGACTCACATACACCCCTGAAGTTTAAGGGGGGGAATGTTGGAGATGGCCTAATCTGTTGGGAATGGATTGGAGGAATTCCAATAATCATTGAAGTCCAAGAGACCTCTTGTAAGATGAAAACCTAGGGTCAAGACAATGTGTATTAATATGTACATTTTTTTTAATGAAATATATTTCATGTTTATTGTAATTTTGTATCTATTTTGTGCGTGAGTTCAACATTTAACTCATGATGATGAGATACATTTATATATGTGATCCTATTTTGTATTGCTTCTCCCTTTTTTAGTTCTTGATTGGACAACTATTACGGTTTAGTAGTATTTATATTGAATTTGATGTATCATTTTTATTTGACATCCACTACATCATATGTATCAGTGCTTTCTTCATATATATGGGCCTATGTGTTTATATGTTGTTATTGTTCCTTTTTATGTTTAAAATTTTGAAAAAAATGGATATATTTTGTATTTCTTTAATGTTTGTCGTAGTTTTCCATTTTTTGCTTATTTTTTTGCTAATGTTTTTGAAAAGGTGTTTTTTGAATCCTCGCCAATTTTTTGTTGATGCTAATTTTTTTAAGACTATTAAGGTTTTGAGGGTGGGTGATTATATCTAGGTTGGATCATAATAAGTTCTAACAATGGTATCAATAGGTTAGCCTTGACCATAATAAAACTAATGTAACCTAAGGGAAACACTGTTGGCATTATGACTAATGTGTTGTCCTTGATGGCAACCTACTTGATAAATATGTCAACATGATGGTAATTCAATGTGACAGAGAGAATGGATAAATAAATATCAGTTTAGAGACAAGGGAACGATAAAGGTGAAGTTTAGGAAAGTATACATGGGTCTTGTGAATAAAATCTATGTACATACACAAGTATGATGAAGAGAAGTCGCTTACAGTTTCCGTACCACGGTATTATGAATACCAGGGATCTTTACCATGGTATTGGCCCATAGTATTGAGCGCGACAATGGATATTTGATATCGTCAAGATTACATTCATGTTATTATGGTTCACAAGCTAGTGCAAGGAATCTAAAGGGTAACAATGTAAACCTTGAATTGCTGAATAAATAGATAAGAAGTCAACTTAATAAACAACCAAGGGAAGGGAATCTTCAAAGGAAATATTTTTCTGCTGACTATAGAAGTGTTATTCGATTCTCTCATCTGATCAATAATGTTGAATGATTTATGTCATAATTATGGACATGTTGTAGCCAATTGCAGAAGAATATTGTTTCAGGCAAGGAGTCATTTAACAAGAAGTACATAAGCTCATAGGTTCTAACAATGGTATCAAGATGCTTAACCTTAGCCATAGTAACACTAATGTAACCTAAGGGAAACACTGTTGGCATTATGACTAAATGTGTTGTCCTTGATAACAACCTACTTGATAAATATGTCAACATGATGGTTATGC
Source organism: Pinus taeda (assembly GCA_000404065.3). Classification (NCBI taxonomy): domain Eukaryota; kingdom Viridiplantae; phylum Streptophyta; class Pinopsida; order Pinales; family Pinaceae; genus Pinus; species Pinus taeda. The sequence goes on along the minus strand of APFE030612180.1, from coordinate 91,131 downwards.
AGTGCGATAGAAAGAATGGATAAAGGAATATCAATTTAGAGACAAGGGGACGATAAAGGTGAAGTTTAGGAAAGTATACGTGGGTATTGTGAAGAAAATCCACGTACATACATAGGTATGATGAAGGGAAGTCGCGTACAGTTTCCACACCATGGTATTATGAATACTAGGTATCTTTACCAGGGTTTTGGCCCATAGTATTGAGCACGACAACAAATATTTGATCTCATCAAAGAATACCATCGACATTAGTATGGGATTTGCCTAAGGTATTGGCTAAGGATTATACTATATAAGGAGATGGAGATCAAGTGTAAGAGTGTGCATGTGATGGATTATTTATGAATGACTTAATCTAAAATAGGTTTGCATGAGGGAGCTTTAAGATGGATCAAATATGTTAGATCTGAAATGAATACATATTGGATAATATGTTTATGATTTGATAGGTCTGTGATGATGATATTATGATGCGTGTCTATAAAAATTTGTATGCCAAGATTTAGATTTGATAGATGTTGTGTTATGCAACAAAGGTATGACTCAATGATTACAGATATGTACATTAGTTTTCCATTGAGAATTCACATACATATATGGATCTGCTTCTGGGTAGTCGCGTATATATTTTATAGTATGGGTAGATCTATACGCCAATGTGGTGAATGATAAGCGCGTACATATGCAGAAGTGATTCATAAGAGTCACAAACATTTTCTAGGGTTTTACAGTATGAGCTGTTAATGATGTCTGATAAGTTCCGTTATGTTTGTTGTCGTCTGTTGATGAAGTATCTCTTATGATAATCTGTGTTTGATAGTGCTGGATGGATTGAATTTTATATGGAATGATATGTTGATAAGGATGATGCTACTATGTGATGATCTGTATTTGGTTCAGTGGTATGTGATGGGTTCAATATGTGACTTAGTGATTGATTCAATGTGACAGTGATTTAGACTTAGTTGTTCAATATTGTGAGATCTGTACGCAAGCCTTCTTAAGGAAAAGCATGTACATACATGGGTATGAATTGGAACAATAACATATATTATGACATATGGTTGATTAGGTTTTGTAGTAGCATCAATTGGTTTTTGTGATGGACAATAATGTTTGGCTTATTGATGAGTAGTTGTGCATTGATATGATCTATCCTGGTTTAATTTGATCTAGTTGTATTGATTGATTAAGGTTCAGTGATTGTTTTGGCGATTCAATTGGTTCATTGATTGAGTAATTTGATACAATAATTGATTTCATTTATTTGGTGTTGGGATTAAATGATAGTTGTGGGTCCAGTATGAAAATATGATGAAAAGTGCCCTACAGGTTTGATGTTGTGAGTTAGGTGGATCCAATATGAAATATTATGAAACATGGTCCATGAAGGTGCTAAGGGTTAGAGCCTTCAATGAGGGAGTTGAAGCATCATTCTAGTAGTAGCTGGTAAATATGATTAGGGGGTTGGAGCTCCCTTCCAGTCAGTGATGGATAATGAGAGAAGTTTGTAGCCATATGTAGGTGGGTGCTTGCATACTGGTATGAGTTTGCGCCAGTACAAGATTGTAAGATGTTTTCCTTTATAATAAAAGATGAAGACAAAGATGACAACATTGAGTTTCCACCTAAAAAAGCCTGGTGTCCTCATGTGTTGATGTGTTTCTTATCTGTGATGGTTTATTCCGTTCTTACTGTTCATGGTTACTTTTTAATTAAAGGCTAATGGAGTAATGATACACTGGTTAAAGTAGAATAGGTGATGAAGTATATGAAAAGTTAGTTAACTAGATATATGCTATTTTACTTCATCATAGTCATGTACATAAGATAGTTTACTTAATGAAAATAGTGTACAAAAATATGATTAATAAATTGAAAGGTTTATGTGATTTTTGAAATACCCCCCACCCCCAAGTGTTTTTCCAAAAAATTGGGATTAGAGAAATTCACTTCAGTCGAAGCTTAACTTCTTGGAGTGGATCAAGGATGATGGGAAAAAATAAGATATCTCAAAGGAAGGAGTCATAAAACCATGGTAGTAACAATGATATATTGGATGCAATGACAATTATAGACATTAGAAAATATTAAGCTTTGGGAGAACCCTGCTTTCTATTGATCAAGAATGAAGAAGACAATAACAAAAAATTATCATGTATGGGTTTTTGTTCTAATTGTGGTCCATTTCATTGTCTATGTAATAATGATCATAGTGAATATGAAAATGAAACTGAACTTTCTCTCAAGGGTAAAAGTGAAAGTAAGCATTCTGAAGAGATAACAGATTAAAAAAGGATGGCCCTAGAAGAAAAAGAACAAGGCAAGTAAAAAACAATAAATGTATGTTTTTGCTAAGTAATGATAAATATCAAGAATGGAAATAAGAAATGAAGTATAAGTTAATGAACCAAGGATATGATGTTTGGAATTTAATATGTAATGGTTGCACTAAATCCCCTCCATTAGGTGAAGAATTACAAAAGAATAATGTGGCATTAAATGTGATCTTTTGTAACATACTTGATTCCATTTTAGGAAAGGTTATGCACTATGAAAATGCAAAGGAAGTGTGGGATAATATTTGGGAAATCCATGAAGGAAGAACAAAGGAAGGTTGTTCATCAGAAGAACCAACATATAACCTTATTTCTAAAGAAAATAATGATGCATAAAAAAATGAGCATGTTACTGATTCAGAAGAAGACAAAATAGAGGAAGTTCTTAATCTTAGAAGGAAATTCAGTCTTTCTTTGAAAAAGATTATTAATATTAAGGATAAGATGCAGGCATGTGATAACATGAATCATGTTAAGCCGGTCAAGGTTGCAGTAGAATCTAAACAATATTTTGAATACCTTGAAGTAGAGATTGTCTCTCAAAATGCAGATCTTGAAAAGTCAAACAAGCAAAATGAAGAACTACTTAAAGCATTTAAAGAACAAGAGAATGGGTTGAAGGAAGAAATTATCAACTTAAAGGAGAAAATGGAAGAAGGAAGAAAGGTTGAAGAAGGAATGAGAAAACAATATCATGAAAAGGAAAAAGCAATACCAAAGAATGGAGGTTGAGGTAAACATTCTAAAAGATAAATTAGAAGAAAGGATAAACACTTGACACTTGAAGATAGTACTAAGATATTGGATAAAATTATTAGTATTCAAAGGTCTCTTTCCATTAAATCTGGTTTTTGTTTTCATGAAACTGTTAAAGGAGAATCTAGTTCACAAGCTAGTGCAAGGAATATAAAGGGTAACAATGTAAAACCTGAAGTGCTCAATAAAGGGATAAGAACTCAACCTAATCAACAACCAAGTGAAGTGAATCTTTGAAGGAAATACTTTTCTCCTAACTATAGAAGTGTTAATCGATTCTCCCATCTGATCAATAATGTTTAATGATTTATGCCATAATTATGGACCTGTTGTAGCCAATTGCAGAAGAAGATTGTTTCAAGCAAGGATTCATTTCACAAGAAGTACATCAACTCCTAGGTAATCAGGTTTCTTCAAGGGTTATTATTTTACTTGCAACATATTTGGTCACAAAGCTATTGATTGCAATAGAAGAAATATGAAACATAAATGTTATGATTCCTTTGCTCCCTTTTCTGGTCATATAAGATGTTATGCTTGTAACAAGTTTGGGAATGTAGAAAAATAATGCAGGAACAAATAAATGAATCTCCATAGACAACATGGAAAGTAATCATATAAGTATAATGGTAGACCTGAGAATGATGGATTCACCAACATTTCTCATAATAAGCAGAAATAAGAAGAACATACAAGGTGTGGTCTTTCTCTATGCTCATTTGAAAATGGAGATGAATGGTACATAGATAGTGGATGCTCTCATCATATGAATGGAGTTAAAATTAAGATGGAGTCTCTAAAGAAAAACCAAAATGATAAGGTTATTATTGGAAATAGTGCTCCAGCAAAATTTATGGGAAAAGGTAGAGCCAAAATTAATAAATAAAGAAGAGCAACTCATACTTTATTATTTCAAGGGATAAAACATAATATTCTAAGTGTAGGTCAAATGGCAGATAAAGGAAATATATATGTGTTTACATTAACCAAATGCAAGGTTATGGATGAAGAAATTGGAAAGGTCATAGCAAGAGGATCCAAAAATCTAGACAAATTGTACGTGTTTAAAGAGATAAATTCTTGCGGAAATGAGGAGGATAGTTGCTCTTCTTCAGACTTAGAGTGAAAGAAGATGGTACCTAATGTAGTACATTGTTCTTAAAATAATACCTCTCACAATGATTGCAGAAGTGATGTGAGGTACTGTTATCGAGAAATCTAGTGTCCACTCAGAGCTGCTAGTCCCACTAAGACTGGTAGCTATCTTAGAAACAAACAAACTAAAACTACTTTCGCTTTCCTTTATGAGAAGTAGATAAGAGGGGAACAAAGAACACCAACCCCAGTCTTGCGCTTGGTTCCTTGCTTAGTTCCTCTCCCTTCTGACAGATCTTTGCCGCTCCTCTTTCGTCTACCCAGCTTCAAAGAGCACCTCTGAAATCAAAGCAGCATAATACTATCGAAGAACAAAGATCTACAATCATAAGAAATATAGGACTAGATATGTATTGGCCACACAAATGCATATATCATCGAACATACAAGAATGTGGAGGAAAACTTGAATAACTATATTAATATCAAGAATAGCAAAGAGGATTACAACCAATTGTTCTGACCCAACATCATCCTCTCAGCATCAAAGCCCTTCTTCACCTCATGAAAGGCTTAGATCATCGAACACTATGATGTTGCACCAGGAAACCAATAGCACTTCCTTACAAGATACGAGATTCCAGCCTCTGGATCTCTGTGATGAGGGATCCATATATAGATGATTGCAGGGGGGTGAGTCAGCTTCTGGGATTTTGATTAGTGTCCTCTCTCTGATAGTTCTTGATTCCACTTGGAGATTGATGATCTCTTACTCATCCCTGGGTGAATTCAGAGAGGCAAGTGTCACGGGAGAAGTTTCTGGAAGATTCCATGATGATCCACCTTGTAAACTGTCTCTGCAATTTGTCTACTCTCACCCATCACACCCTACAGAAGGGATTTCCAGTATGCATCACACCCTTTACACTGAACAGGTGAGATGCATCGCACCCTATGCACTGGGCAGTCTGTATGGTCCAGTTTTGACCAGTCTGAGCAGTTTTCTGTGGAGAACTTCTGGGAGATGATGTAATCAGCTGACCTTGTTCCCTTAGGGCATGAAGCAACACTTTTAGGGAATTAGGAGCCCTTGGTTTATGGACATGTATGATTGGGGTTGCAGTGCCCAAAAATGTCTATAACAAGTACATGACCTCGTGAAGAGTAGGAGATGATTATCAGGTCCTCAGGACCAATGATGTATGATCTCAAAGGGAGCTATACATATGTATATCTTGATGATGATTCCCATGTTGATTTGATATTCATGTTTCTTATATTACTGATAGTGCATCTGATGTAGTAACAATGAAACATGAACATATACTACAAGCTTAGGGGGAGATGTGATTATGGAAGTTCAATGGTTTTCTTTTTGTACGTGGATATTATGAAGAAAAGTCGCTTATGTTTCTCTGAGATGAAGAAAAAGTGGGACAGACTCAGGGAGAGGTTCTGATATGCTTCCGTTAGTTATTATTTGGGTTTTTGGTTTTGACATTGGTTGGTTACAATATGTTGATTCTTAGATACTACAGTTAAAAGTGGTATTGTCTTATGATGGTTTATGATTGGCTGCAATATGACATTGCTACTTTGGTTCTTTTGATGGCTTTACTAATTGATGAAGATGGATATCATCAGACCTGAGAGTGAATAGTTGGCACATGTTTAGGGGGATCATTTTCTATACCTCTAATAATGCATTTTTGGCATTATAATTTCTTGAGCATTCCTTGTTGCATGATGATGTTCATGATAAGTATATATATATATATCTATATATATATATATATATATATATATATATATATATATATATATATATATATATATTATATATATATCTATCTATATATATATATATATATATATATCTATCTATATTATATATATATATATATACTTATATATATATATATTCATTGATAATGTGTAGTTGTTTTTGCTAAAGACACATATGTTGCTGTTATTCTATCATAATGATGATGAAGTCTTGGATAAATTTTCACTTGGTGGAGTTAATTCTACATGAGCATGATATGCATGCCATGGCTTATTTCCATTAGTTTTTGATGATAAGTTTCACTCACTACTTATATGCTGCTGTCATTATGTCTTCTTGTTGGCAAAGTTATGGATGATGCCTATAGTTCTCACATATGTTACATGGTGATGATACATGTATATGTTATGCTACATATGGTTTGTTTCTTGATGATTGTGGCTTTGCGTATGTAAAGCATGTTGATCTTGATGATATGAGATCAAGGAGATGGGTTAGTAACAAAGCCTGATTACACAGTCTTATGCTTGGTTAATGACGATGAGTTCATGCCATAGGTTATCAATGATGGATGGTTACTTGAGTTGCATATTGGTGAAGTTGTTTATGGTGTGATATTTCTTCTTGCATGAAAATATTGGTCCAAGAGAATGATATAGCTTCCTATGAATTATAAATCTTCATATATGGGGAAAAGACATGATACATGAAGATAAGAGGATGGTAATTGATATACTACTACTATAACTGCTTGATGCTTGAAAATTGCATATCTGGCCACATGTTAATGCTATTGAATATTGATGTTGCATTTCTCTATCTTACTTCATGATGATGATAAATATGTTCATGTTGCGGGATCCTTTATGGTGTATGATGGTTGCTGATGAAAATCATGGTCTCGCTACCTCACTATTGAGGTATTTGGTTTTGGTCATAAATGTCATATTTGGATCTTTATGTAAAGCTCATGTAAAGACCCATGATGTAATAATTGTAAAATTCAGTCATATTTGGACTATTGGGGGTCAAGTCAATTATGTATGTAATCCCATTTTGTTTTGAAGTAATGTTGAGTCAAATATGTAACCATATTGTGTTGGGTGTTTGATGTAAGCATGAGTCCTTGGTGATAGGAAAAGTCATGTTTGGTTGAGTCATAAAGTGATTTACTTTGAAAATATTATAGAAGATTCATCATATGTTCAGGGGGAGCATGGTCAATGTTCATATTCCACAGATCAAACCTATAGTGATCCTCTCTAGAAAGGGATAAATAATTCTTCATTCAACATTGGTCAACCATTTTCCCTTGATGTCAAAGGGGGAGAGTAACTTAGCGTTTGAAGAGGAATGTTTGGAAAGAAGCTTGGTATGCCTACAAATGTGTTTAGAGGTATCTACAGGTGGTGGTAACCAAACACCAAAGTGGTTGCTAGCAAGTCCAAAGGGGGAGATTGTTGGCATTATGACTAATGTGTTGTACTTGATGATAACCTGCTTGATAAAGATGTCAACATGATGGTTATGCAGTGTGATAGAGAGAATGGAAAAAAAATATCAGTTTAGAGACAAAGGAATGATATGTTGAAAATAGCAACAAGAAATGCTAAAAATATCACTGCTATAAATAGTAGTTCAGGTACTAGTGTTGGACATAGCAACAAGGAATGAAAAATGGAAGTGTTAAAAATATCGTTTCGGGATACCTTCCTATTTTAGTTAGTCCCTGAACTAAAACAGAGAAGTAAAATTTGATCTTAGCAGTTGTTTGTAAAATAATTAATTAATTCATCTTGAGTTAATTAGTTGTAGAAAATCAAACATGAATTCTATGTGGGGACATGCAATAGTTATCCCATTGATTAAGGAATTTATCCCTTAGTTAAGGAGATAAGGATGAGTTGTAATTAGTTAGCTCAGTTAACTAAGTTAAGTCCAGTTAAATTAGTTCTAATAGTTTGTTGAACTAATTGTGAGTTTAGTTAGTTAATGCATGCATGCATGTAATTGCTGCACTTCAGGTAACTGAATATTCTCTCATAAATAACTCATGCATGTCAGTTCAGTTAGAGACCGAGTTGAGATTAGATGATGGGACAATGCACTATTAGTTGGAGGATTTTTCCTATATAGGAAACTCACCCATGCAGAAGGAATTATCTCCTTCAGGATTACGTAGTTAGATCAGAGGTTAATGAGTGTGTGATGAGGCAAATTCACACAGGTGGCAACACTGGACCCCAAGGAAAACTGCACAAGGAAATAGGAGGCTTGGAGGGCAGAGGAGAAGGTTTGTGAGAAGTCTTTGACTGTTTATGAGCAGCAGAGGGATTGTACTAAGAGTTGGATAGCTTGTGAGCTAAAGTTTTGTGTAATCCTAAGATATTTCCACTTGTATGATAATACATATAGCATGATTTTTAGCTGAGGCTTTCCCCAGAGTATTCTTTTGTGTTTCATGTATATGATTTCTTATTCTCAGTTATATGTGTTCTCATTGATCTTGCTCATATTTGATTAAGCTTCCGCAAAGTTTTTTGTAGAAGTAGATCTTGTATTTTGCTTTAGTATATTGCATAATCTGTTGATCTACAGTGAGAAATTATACATGGTATCGGAGCAAAGGTGATCAAAGGAGAGAACTGTATAAAATAAGGGAGAAGTTTAAAGTTTGAGGTTTCTGAATATAGAACTCAAGTTCTTATCACATCTCAATTTAACTAATGGCATTCAACGGTTTAAGACTCGAGTATGCCCTTGATGACAACTCAAATTATATAGCCTGGAAGTATCGCATGGAAGTAGTATTAGAGGATAATGGTCTAAAGGACTTCATTGATCAAGAAGTCCCGAAGCTGACAATGGCTAATGCTACAGAATTGGCAGAATGGAAGAAATGTGTGGCTAGAGCAAGGAGAATCCTTTTGGAGGGAGTTCGAGACCACATAGTCTCAAGTCTCCATGGGAAGGAGACACTGTTTTCGATGTGGAAAACATTGAAAGATCTTTATCAGAACAATAGTGATCAGAGGAAGTTGGTGGTGAAAGATAAGCTTTGGAAGATCAAGTGTCAAAAGGGCGACACAATCTCTACATATCTAAACAAGCTCACCACCTGTAGGGATGATCTTGGAAGTGTAGGGATCACGACAGCTGATGATGACATGGTGAGTCTTGCACTCCTCGGCCTTCCTAAGAGTTGGCATAGCTGCCAAGACTTGGTAAATGGAAGAGAAAAATTGCCATATTGGGAATGACTTTGGTCGGATCTGATGCAGGAGGAGATAAGAAGAAGCACGAGAGATGGTTCTTCATCCAAGGAGGATGAAGAAAATTGCGCCTTAGCGAGTAAGGTGAAGAAAGGGAAGGAGAAGGATTCTCATCCAAAATTGAGTTCTTCCCATGGTGGGAAGAAGTTTGACAAATCGAAAGTGTGATGCTTTCATTGTCATGAGGTGGGCCATTTTGCTACAAATTGTCCATTGAAGAAATCTAAGATGGGATGCAAGGAAGGATCTGAAGGTGAGGCATTGGCCTCATAGTTCGAGTTGGATTTCACCCTCTTCACATGCATGGTTTCATCCATGGTGGGATGTGGTTGGTTTCTTGATAGTGGAGCTTCTTTCCACATGAATGGCGACAAGAGTTTTTTCATTACCTTGGAGGAGAAAGATCTCTAGATATTCATAGTGTGGGTAATGATGAAAATTATAATGTCTCAGGTGTAGGCACAATTGTTTTTTAGAGGGAGCATGGAGGTCGCATTACCTTGACCAATGTCAAGTATGTACCAGGACTGAGGAAAAATTTGATGTCGATCACAATGCTGGAAGACAAAGGCTATGATGTAGTCTTCAGTATGGGAAAGGTTTTCCTTCGAGACATCACCACTAGACAGGTGAAGCAGATCGATTCACGAGTCAAGAACATGTATGATCTTGAGGTTCAAGATGCATGCAAAGCCTTAAGGAGAAAGAAAACTATTGGAGACTTGGTGATTGAGAGGGAGAGTACATTACCTCTCAACATGCGACCATAGGAGAAGTCTCAGATGATTGTGGAGGAGCCACGATTGGTGAAGCAACTTTAGGAGGTTGTGGAGCAGCCACAACTGGGGAAGTTGAGAAAAGACAAAGTGGAGGCATCCACTCATGCAGAGACCTCCAGTAGGGGGAATTTCGAGCCAAGTGGGCATAGGGATCACATGCTTCCATACCTCCAGGTTGGAGGAGGGGCGATGCAGAGTGACAGTCCCAAGAAGGTTGGAATAGGGGCAGGATCATTGAGGTACCCAACCTATTTGATTAGACCTTGCTACGGGAGCCCTGATGAGGAGTAGCAGGATTGGCTGAGTGGGTAGAGGTAGATGTGGATGGAGCAGCAGAGGGAGCTACAGTGAAAGAGTCCCAAGAATGTGCAGAGCTAGCAAGCTACAACAATGAAAGAGGGAGAAGAGTGTTGCACCAGTGCAGGATGGCACATAAAGGTGTGCAATGGTGTGAGATGCATGGAGTGTTGTAGCAGCTCAGAGAGGGAGCACTTGTCAGCGGCAGAGGGAGCTTCAACAACAGAGGGTGTTTCTAGCCCAACAGGGAGGTCAGTTGGGAGATTTTTTTGTTTCTAAAGTTGTTGGAGCAACAACAATTGGGAGAAGTGTTGCATGCAGAACATTCCAAAGGTTCAAGATCAGGTTCGAGTTGAATGCCTTTCTTGTTGAGAGGGAGTGTTGAAAATAGCAACACGAAATGCTAAAAATTGAAGTGCTAAAAATAGCACTGCTATAAATAGCAGTTCGGGTACCAGTGTTGGACATAACAACAAGGAAGGAAAAATGGAAGTGCTAAAAATAACATTGCTATAAATAACATTTCGGGATACCTTCCTATTTTAGTTACTCCCTGAACTAAAATAGAGAAGTAAAATTTGAATTTGACCTTAGCAGTTGTTTGTAAAATAATTAATTAATTCATCTTGAGTTAATTAGTTGTAGAAAATCAAACATGAAGTCTATGTGGTGACATGCAACAATTATCCCATTAATTGATGAATTTATCCCTTAGTTAAAGAGATAAGGATGAGTTGTAATTAGTTAGCTTTGTTAACTAAGTTAAGTCCAGTTAGATTAGTTCAAATATTTTGTGGAACTAATTGTGAGTTCAATTAGTTAATGTATGCATGCATGTAACTGCTGCACTTCAGATAACTGAATATTCTCTCATAAATAACTCATGCCTGTTAGTTCAGTCAGAGACCCAGTTGAGATCAAATGATGGGATAATATACTATAAGTTGGAGGATTTTTCCTATATAGGAAACTCATCCATGCAGAAGGAATTATCTCCTTCAGGATTGCATAGTTAGATAAGAGGTTAGTGAGTGTGTGATGAGGCAATTCACACAGGTGGCAGCATTGGACCCCAAGGAAAACTGCACAAGGAAATAGGAGGCTTGGAGGGCAGAGGAGAAGGTTTGTGAGAAGCATTTGACTATTTATGAGCAGCAGAGGGATTGTACTGAGAGCTGGATAGCTTGTGAGCTAAAGCTTTGTGTAATCCTGAGATATTTCCACTTGTATGATAATATAGATAGCGGGGTTTTTAGATGAGGCTTTCCCTAGAGTATTCTTCTGTGTTTCATGTGTATGATTTCTTATTATCAATTATATGTGTTCTCATTGATCTTGCTCATATTTGATTAAGCTTCCGCAAATTTTGTTGTAGAAGTGGATCTTGTATTTTGCTTTAGTATATTGCATAATCTGTTGATCTACAGTGAGAAATTATACATGAAAAATGTGAAGTTTAGGAAATTATACGTGGGGCTTGTGAAGAAAAGTCGCGTACATATGCAAGTATGATGAAGAGAAGTCACGTATAGTTTCCGCACCATGGTATTATGAATAACATGGATATCTACCATGGTATTGGGCCATATTATTGAGCACGACAATGAATATCTGATCCCGTTGAAGAATACCATCGACATTACTAAAGGATTGGCTTAAGGTATTGGAGAAGGGTTATACTATATAAGGATATGGAGATTACCTGTTAGAGTGTGAAAGTGATGGATTATTTATGAATGAATTGATTTGAAATAAGTGTGCACCAGGGAGCATGAAGATGGATCAGATCTGTTAGATTTGAAATGAATACATATTAGATAATTTGTTTATGGTTTGATATATATGTGATGATGATATTATGATGTGTGTCTATAACAGTTTGTTTGCGGAGATTTGGGTTTGACATATGTTGTGTTGTGAAACGAAGGTATGACCCAGTGATTATAGATCTGTACGTTTATTTTCCATTGGTAAGTCACGTACATAGGCGGATCTGCTTCTGGTTAGTTGTGTATATATTCTATAGTATGGAAATATCTGTATGGTGGTGTTGTTAGAAAATCAGAAAGGTAGAAAGATTTTCTTATATAGATAATTACTTGTGATTCTTTTATCTTTACTTTCTTCTTTTACTTTTATTTCATTAAGTAATTAACAAAGAAATAACACAAATACATCCGATGTAGGCAAACAACTAGAGAAAACCCCCTATCTAAGGGGAAAAACCAGTCAACAATTCTTCCTTCAATAGTTTGAGATAATCCACAACTTTTGACATAGGAAAATACTTCCTCCACACAAAGTGAACCCTCACTTCCTCCTTGCATATGAATACCCTTAAATATCAATTTCAACCTAGCAGTAACAACTTGCAGTAGCAGCTTCGACCCAACAACTAGCATTAACAACTTCAACTAGACAAAGAAAAAATTTGATCTCCCTAGATACTCCACTTGAGTGAGAGATAGATGGGTAAAATTTTTGATCTTGATGTCTTCTTCCTTCCTTCAAAATTTCACACTCTTTTCCAGCCTCTTTCCAACTCTTTTCCAACTTCGCACTTCTCAGCTTGTTGCTTATGGATATTGAACTTGTGCGTGAGTGAATCCTCCAAATGAATTTGAACGTCCTTGTATATACAACCTTCCAGTGAGGTTGAATTGTCCTTCTTGAATCTGACTTGATCTTCTTGAGGCCGACTTGGTGTGTAGGGTACAAATAGAAAATTTGACTCAATATTAATTATTTTTACATGATTAAAAATCCCAAGAAGGGTATCTTTTAATGGACAATGACTCTAATGACTCAAAATAAATACTACAATTCCTCAATGGGTACTTTGACCTGAACCATGACGACCCAAGCATGAAACCCATGCTTTAATAAGTCATAATAATAATAATAAAAATATTTTCTTCATTCTTTTGATAAATACATCTCATTATGACTCAAATACATTTATGAAGACCAAACCTAGTTACTTATTGCAACACTCCCTCTTAACTAGGGAGGTATTCATAAGTACAAGTACAAGGAAGATCTTAAGACACATTAATCATGAATAATTTAGGCACCACAATTCCATGGACTAGATTCCTGACCATGGAAATCTATCCAAGGTCCTTCAATAATTTAGGCACTCACTATGCCATGAACGAGATTCTTGACCAGGACAATCTATCCAGGTGGGACTAATATGGACTAAATATTTCAACCTCTCTAGGTACCATCAAGCTTACTTTCTAGCCATAAACCCATGGATCAAGGTGTGTATTCGAGGTCAAATATCTATGACCAACACCACCCTCTCTACTTTTGGATCTAGACATCAACAAAAAGTGTAAATCCTCCCCAATCAAATAGATCAGTCACAAATCTGTCTTGTGTAACAACCATGCTATCAAAACTATGTGAGATTTACCTATAAAAACACAACCCCAATAAGTAGTAAAATTACAAATGTACATAGGTAAACACAAACCTCTGGGGTATTGCAGACAAATGATGTTGCTTTTCAATTTATCATAGTAGGAATTCAAATGAATCTTGACAGAAGATTCATCAATCATACATCTTCCTTTCCTAATTCACATGCAAGAACATATTCTATAATTAGATCCAACTTTCCTTATTTTAGCAGCCCCTCAAAATACATTCTCCAATTTCTTCTTTCAAGGTGTCCATTATGACTATAATATGACCTCCCTCTCAACTAGGGAGATTCCTTTCATCTCAACTGCTTCTCAACTTGGGATTATTCCTTTCATCCATGCTACCTATTAACTTAGGGAGCTCAATTTATTTTCTACGACATTGGATAATCTTTCATCGCTTCCATCCTTCTCATCAGAGTTAACATGAACATTATAACTTTCTTCATCATGCTTATCATATCAGCTTTACTTACGAACATCTTCACCATCTTGAAGATTATGTACCTGCACAACTTAGAGAGCAAGTTCAACCAAATCTATGGAAGCATGAATTTAACCATATCAAAATCATATAATAATGGAGGCATTAGATATCAAACACTTAGTTAGGTTCACAAACAATAAGAAATAGGTACTTTTATACTTCAACCATATGCTAGGGTTTTTTCATAAACACTAGATCAAGAATTTGAGTGCCTTATTTAAGATAACAACCTTTATTTTATCTAAGGCTTCAATTTTTCTTGTAGAGGTATATGCTCTATTAAACAATATTGCAAACCCTATAAGAAACTCAAACAAATATAGTTCTATAATGCATCTAATCAACTTTAGAACTCATATATTAGATTTCCACTAGGATTTAGTGCAAGATCCTAGATTTCATACATAAGGCATTAATCTTTACCAATAAAAAACCAATCACAACCCAATTTGAGATTTCAACAATCTTTCATAAATCTCCGATTATTACACTAGTCATCACATATTAGAGAATTGAGCTTCTATTAAGGTTTAATTACAAAACCCTAGAATTTACAAACACTATCATCCTAGAGAACCACACTTTGACTAGGGATTAGATCCAAATGCCAGAAATCATGATCATCAACAATTAGGTCAACAAATATATCAAGGATTCCATCATCATGCAGAAGCATATCATAACATGTGTTAGTTAAACCCAATGACACAAATATCAATATATCAAAGTTAGACATATAACAAACTTGATCAAACTATGGTTTTGATCAAACAAACACATATATACCTAGGATTTAATCTCAAGGACATTATAAGGGTCTTGATTATGCACCCTACCAAACCCTAATGATCTTTGGTTTTATAGAAAACCTTAATTTATCAATACTTCAAGGGTTTGGGATTTCAGACATCACCATTCAACCTTAACAAGTTAGGGTGTTCATAATCACACCAAAATCCCAAATATGACATTATCAAAGCATCAAAACTTTTCTTTAGACTTCATCAATAACCCTAAGTAGGCTAAGGTTTCACACATTATCATCGACATACCTTTAAGTTAGGGTTTTTCACAAAGATATCATACATATGAGGAGGGTATATCTATCTAATGATGAATCACCCAATCAAGAATCTTTAAGATTCAAGAAGATTCAAGAGAGCTAGACTCAATGCTGTTAGTAATAGTTTATCAAGAATGAATATCATGAAGAGAGAAAAATAACTTGTTGTTCAAGATATACCTTTAAAATCTTGTAATTCAAATTCTTTGTCCTGTGAGGCCTTCTTCCATAATCCTTGAGTCTTCAACAAGTTTTTCCTAAACAAGGAAAATATGAATAGAAACTTGATTATTATTTAATGCAAGTAAAACTATATAAGTAAGGAAAACTAAAAATGAAAAGGTAATAAGATACTTATCTTTTTAATTTGGTGAGGGATCCCTCCAAGCTTGAGGGATATCTATAACCTTATAAAAACAAATCAAAAATGTTTTTCCAAACTATGTTAAACCTACAAATACTAGAAACCAAACAATGAAATAACTAAGGCTTAGATCAAAGGACTTAGTAGTGTATGTCCCTTATATCCAGCTCTTCAGGGTTATTCTTCTTTGGAGATCCTTCTTCAACAACATTATCTTGGTCTCTGTTTATTTTCTTGTTCTTCGTGTTTTTAGGAAATTCACTTCTATAGTGACCCACTTTGTGACATTGGTAGCATTCTATTTTTTACATATCAACCTTCCTTCTTGGCCCTTTTGACTTCTTGAAGTTTCCTTTCTCGTGAGGAGAAGAGTATGCATTCGAAATATTTTCTTCTTAATTATTGGATATTAATGATATTTTCAATTCTTATTGGATACAATCATTCCATAATTTCTCTAATGTAGGAGCCTCTTTGCAATTGTTGAGACCCGAAGCAAAATAACTCCAAGTAGGTGGAAATCCCAATAATGCAGTAATTACTATCTCATTTTATGGTACAATTTTATATATGGCTTAAAGTTCATATCTAATTATAGATATACTTATAAAGAAGGAAGCCACAGTTTCATCCTTTGTCATTTTTTTAGTCCTTAAGTCATTCTTCAGACTTGCTACTTGACCGATGTTTTTTTATAGATAACAATTTTGATAAGGCTTCATACGTTTCTTGAGCATGGTCTATAGTGGAAATGTATGGGACAATATTTTACTTTATGCTTTCTATCATTAGTGTCATAGCCAATATTTTTGACTCTCTAAACGTCACTTTATCTGCATCACTGGATTCTTCAGTAGGTTTCTTCACCTTTCCTTTAACCAAATTCAAGACCTTGTTCTTTTCAAGAATGAGATAAATTATCTTCTTCCATGCCTTGTAAGTTAATGCTCCTTCTAATTGTTTCTCATTATTTATTGTGTTAGACATTGTACTTGAAGGTAGTGAGATTATTCCCTTATAGAAGCTCCTTATATGATCCCTTGATCAGGCCTTAGACTCCTTTCAGTAGATTCTCAAAATTGCCTTTTTCCTTCTTCACCTTAGCTCTGAAGCCATGTTAGAAAATCAGAAAGGAAGAAAGATTTTCTTATATAGATAATTAATTGTGATAATTTTATCTTTATGTTCTTATTTTACTTTTAGTTCATCAAGTAAATACCAAATCAATAACACAATGACACCACCAGATGTAGGCAGACAACCAGGGGAAAACCCAAATCTAGGGGAAAACCAAGTCAAAAATTATTCCTTCAATAGTTCCATGAGATAATCAAATATTTTTGACCTAGACAAATACTTCCTCCACACCAAGTTAGCTCTCACTTCCTCCTTTCATATGAATACCCTTCAATAGAAACTTTGACCTAGCAGCAAAAACTTGTAGTAGCAGCTTCGACCCAACAACTGGAAACAAAAACAACAACAACAACTTCGACTAGACAAATAAAAACTTTGATATCCCTAAATAAGCCACTTGAGTGGGAGATATATGGCCCAAAATTTTTATCTTGATGTCTTCTTCCTTCCTTCAAAATTCTGCACTCTTTTCCCACCTCTTTCCAACTCTTTTCCAACTTTGCACTTCCAAGCTTCTTGCTTTTGGATATCGAACTTGTGTGTGAGAATGAATCTTGAAAATGAATTCGAACTTCCTTTTATATATAGCCTTCCAGTTAGGTTGAAATTCCCTTCTTGAAGTCGAATTGATCTTCTTGAGGTTGAATTGGTGTGGAGGGGACAAACAACATATTTGACTCAATATTAATTATTTTTACATGACTCAAAGGCCCAATAAGGGTCTCTTTTAATGGAAAATGACTCTAATGACTTAGAATAAATCCTAGAATTCCTCAATGGGGACTTTGAACTAAAACATGATGACCCAAGTATGAAACCCATACTTTAATAAGTCATAATAATAATAATAAAAATATTTTCTTCATTCTTTTGATAAATACATTTCATTGTGACTCAAATACATTTATGAAGACTGAACCTAGTTATTTATTTCAATAGGTGTGGTGAATGATAAGCACATACATATGTGGAAGTGATTTATAAGATTCATGTACATTTGCAAGGGTTTTGTTGTATGAGCTGTTAATGATGTGTGATCGGTTCCATTATGTTTGCTGTTGTCTGTCGATGAAGTCCCTCTTATGATAATATGTGTTTGATAGTGGTGGATGGGTTGAATTGTTTATGAAATGATATGTTGATTACGATGATGCTGTTGTGTGGTGGTTTGTATTTGGTTTAGGGATCTGTGATGAGTTCAGTATATGATTCAGTGATTGATTCAGTGTGATGATGATTTAGACTCAGTTTTTTAGTATTTTGAAATCTGTATACAGGTCCTCGTAAGGAAAATCACATACATACGCGTGTATAACTAAGAGAAATAGCATATATATTCTAACATATGGTTGACCAGGGTTTGTAGTAGCAATAGTTAGTTTCTATGATGGGTAACAATGTTTGGCTTATTCATGAGTATTTGTGCATTGATATGACCTATCCTGGTTTAATTTGACCTAGTTTTATTGATTGATCGAGATTCAATGATTGTTTTAATGATTCAACTGGTTTAATGATTGAGTGATTTGATACAATGATTGTTTTCAATTATTTGATATTGGGATTAAATGATGGTAGTGGGTCCACTCTAAAAATATGATGAAAAGTGGCCTAAAGGTTTGATGTTTTGAATTAGGTGGATAAAGTATGAAATATTATGAAACATGGTCCACAAAGGTGTTGAGAGTTAGAGCCTTCAGTGAGGGAGTCAAAGATTCCTTCCAGTAGTAGCTGGTAAATTTGATCAAGGGGTTGGAGCTCCCTTTCGATTGGAGCCAATAAATGAGTTTAGGGGGTTGTATCTCCCTTCCAGTGTGTGCTGGAGAATGAGAGAAGGTTGTAGCCTTCTGCAGGTGGGTGCCTGTTTATTGTTATGAGTCTACGCCAGTACAAGATTGTAAGATGTTTTACTTTATAATAAAATATGAAGACAGAGATGACGACAACGGTGGTTTCCTCCCACGTTGGGTTTCCACCTAAAAAATCTTGGTGTCCTCATGTGTTGATGTGTTTCTTATGTGCGATGGTTTATTTTATTCTTACTACTCATAGTTATTGTTGAATTAAAGGATAATGGAGTAATGATACAACAGTTAAAGTAGAAAAAATGATGAAATATATGAAAAGTTATTTAACTATTTAAGTATAGGGGGTTTACGTAGTGCATTATATTAGATACCATTTTTGGATTCAATTGCGTTAAGAAATCATTCATGTATGACCATTTCCATGAGAGGTAGTCATAACTAACTAATTTCTCATGATTTGAATAGTTCACTTAACACTCATTGCATCAGGTGATGCTCACAGGGGTGAAGAAGTGGAATTGACACTAGTGAAATGAATCACATAGCGTCAATCATCACTTCTGGGGCTTGCACATGGTAACCAAGACTTCCTGGGAGGTCACCCATCCCAGATCGCCTCTGGCTCAAGCGCACTTAACTGTGGAGTTTTCCCCACAATCAAGCCCACTTAGATTGCTACCCCATTTGTAAAACCTTAGCAAGTATTGTGACTCATGAACCATTTAAGTAAAGATCCCTTCACTCTTTTTTGAATTTAAGTATAAGGGGTTTACGCAGTGCATTATATTAGATACCATTTTGGGATTCAACTGCGTTAAGTAAGTCATTCACGTATGACCATTTCCATGAGAGGTAGTCGTAACTGACTAATTTCTCATGATTTGAATAGTTCACTTAGCACTCATTGCATCGGGTGATGCTCACAGGGGTGAAGAAGTGGGATTGAAACTAGTGAAATGAATCACATAGCGTCAATCATCACTTCCGGGGCTTGCACCCAATAACCAGGACTTCCCGGGAGGTCACCCATCCCAGATCGCCTCTGGCTCAAGCGCGATTAACTGTGGAGTTTTCCCCACAATCAAGCCCACTTAGCTTGCAACCCCATTTGCAAAACCTTAGTAAGTATTGTGCCTCATGAACCATTCAAGTAGAGATCCCTTCACTCTTTTTTGAATTTAAGTATAGGGGGTTTACACAGTGCATTATATTAGATACCATTTTGGGATTCAACTGCGTTAAGTAAGTCATTCGCGTATGACCATTTCCATGAGAGGTAGTTAACTAGTTAACTAGATATACACTGTTTTCCTTCATCATAGTCGTGTGCATAAGCTAGTTTACTTAATGACAATAGCGTACAAAAATATGATTAATAAATCGAAAGTTTTAAGTGAGTTTTGAAATATTGATTCACCGGCCCCCCCTCCTCTCAATACCTTTCCCAACAAACACCTCATGGTCACTATATGGTCATGAGTGTTACAAGACAAGATTATCATCATAATAGTAGCATCTCTCACTAAATTTGACTTGTGAGGACACACAATTAAATGTTGCATAATTTGAGACTATAAGCGATTGACTAAAGATGTTGATAAATAATCACTATTTTTTTTCCAAGTAAGTATTACATCAAATATCTCATTTGCATTTAATTAGAAAATATGTTACCAAAGAATGGTTCATTAAACATTATAATAACATGCTTGCTTAATGCATATGTAGGGAATAAAATCATGCTTAATAGTGAAAATATATTGTCCTTGAAAAATGAAGTATATGCTTTCAATAGATTGTGTCTTAGAACTAATTAGTCTCCAAAAAAACTTGGAAACTCTTCACACTCATCCCTCCTTTTTTTTGTAAGTTAAAGTTGTATTTCCTCAAAATATGAAACCAAAAAGATACATCATCCCTTACATAATCATAAGCATATCACCTAGTAGGTTGTCTCAATATGCCCAATGGGAAACCATATATTTTTGACAACCCACCAATAAAGTTAACTGTCCAAAATTTAAACAGTTTCAATAGTTTACATGACTAAAGTATCACCTACAATACTATAAATAAAAAAATAGATAACTGACATGTTGCAAATAAAGATTCATAGGAGGTGACAGTTTCCAGACCTCTAGCACTAGATCTTGGAGGACCTAGAGGTGACACTCAATATGATCCATACATGCATCCATTATTTCCAAATGAACCCTTTGGTTCTGCTTGACCCTTTTTACATCTTCCTGGCTAGTGCACATGTTATACCTTTCAAATATCTTAACATACTGAACTCTACCCAACCAGGTCTTCATTTTCTAATACAAAAGTAGATCATGAAAATATTGTTTTCTTTTGCCCCTAGTTTTCCTAGGTTTGGGAACTCAAGTGGAGATATCCTCTAATATTTTTGAATCCAAAAAGCCTTGTCTCACTCTGGCTATAGTGGATTCCAAATGATGAATTTCATTCCTAGTTTTCGAGGGAATAACAAAGTGATATTTGTCTGTTGCGTCTTGAGCTTGTTGCTAGGCTTGATTGCATCCTTGGGGACCGCAACCACCCCCACCCCATTTGCTTCTCATTCTTTATCTCTGCATGGCTAATAGAGATAGACAATACTGACCAACCAAACTAGGGCACAACTCGACAAACTAATACAAAGGAAAATTCTAGACTATCACATAGTTTAGGGTGTACCCTAGGCTATAGAAAATCGACAACGAATAATGAAACAACTGATGGTAAAGGATATGGAGTTATGAAAAGATAAGGGCTCACTGAAAAATGGGATCACAGAGCTACAAATGAAACATGGGTAAGACATATACAACTACGGCCGACAGTTAATCCTTTCAATCTTACTGAAAAAATTAATTAGACAATGCAAAAGGAAAAAGACAAAGAGATGTCAAAGGTTACAAATTACCCCAAACCAAAAAGTGATTTTTGACAAAAAGTGTCTAGGGTACTTCACACTAATCTCTTTGAAGTAAACTTAGAAAATAAATATTTCTATAGGCTAGTTTATGCATGGGTATTTAATGCTATCAAAGAATAGTCTCCAAAAAAATGATTTTGATGTCATGGCAAAGACATGCTAGATTTTATGAAGATGTTATTAAGGTAGGAATGCCTAAGATCAATAATAAAACTACAAGCATAAAATCAAAGAGAATTTTTTAAGATACAATGGTTTGAAAAATATGATATCAAAGTGAGAGTGTCAAGGTGGATAAAATGCCTCAAATAAAAGCACATTCTTCCATGCATGCCTATAAAAAGGAAAAAAAAGAGACGTAATGAAAACTTTGTTAAGAGAAGAATGTTGCAACATTTGATCAATTATATATATGTGTGTGTGTGTGTGTGTGTGTGTGTAATGTAGTTTTCATGGAAAAATGAAAAAAAAGATGTAATGAAACTTTGTTAAGAGAAAAATGTTGCAACATTTGATCCATTATAATTATATATATATATATATATAATATATATATATATATATATCTACAATATAATATTATATATAAATATATATATAATATATATTATATATATATATATATATATATATATGTAGATAGATATATATATATCTACCTATATATATATATATATATATATATATTATATATATATATATATATATATAGATAGAGTATTAATAATTATATCTATATATATATATATATGTAATATATATATATATATAATATATATGTATATATATATGTATATATATATATGTATATATATATGTATATATATATATATATGTATATATATATATATATATATATATATATATATATATATAGTGTAATGCAGTTCTCAGGGAAATCCATGGGCAATTCATTTCTTATGGGTGCCATTTCTCTCTCTCTCTCTCTCTCTCTCTCTATATATATATATATATATATAACTCATTTCTTATTTGCAAGCCATGGGAACTTCCTTCATTTTGAGGATGGTATCTAGGGTAAAACAAATTCTTAGAGCTCAAGGTTAAGTCAACACATATTAACAAAAATTAGCACATAAAGAAAAAATGTCATTAAAGTGAGATTTGAAATTGGGTGGGTGGGGGGGGGGGGGGGATATTTTCCTCTTAGCCACTTGAGATACACCCAATTGATTATATGGTATTACATGTGATTATTATTGTACAATTATATAATTGAGGAAAAGAAGAAATTGTTGCTACATTCATTCAATCGTTAGAAAAAAAATATATTCGATGAGCATTGTACATTTGAGGAAACTAGGAAATGAAATGTTGAAGTACCATGAACTTTTAAGAGGACATGCAATCAAGTGGAAACCACATCAACATAGGTAAGCACACCAAGAAATAATGACCCTTCTATACCACGTGGTAAGTCACTCTAAGAGAGGGCTTACACTTTGTCTGGAGTGTAGGCCTTGATTTCCTAGATTTTCCATTTCAAATTAGTTTAAGAGGTTAATCCTTGAGAAGCATTATCTCTTTCATTCTCCTCAAGATATTTATTTTATATCATGACAACCACATCGCTATACATGGTGATACCAAGATCAAATATACCTAGTATGTTCAAACTTGCTTATAAAGTCTAGGATGACACACTATTTGGGTTAAGAATGGTAATGAAAGTTATGACGCCATTCACACAACTTATATTGGCACCAAATATATGAAGGAAAAATAACTTTGATTAAGGTCTATAGTACTATTAGCTTTGAGTTCACCAAATAAGAAAAATAGTTACATAGTACAAAAAGTGCTTTGAGCACAAAGGAAGTTAATGCAACCATGTAGGATTTGGGTTGGATTTATGATTCTTTTCATCTAATAGAGAACATTAAATCAAACACCACTATTATTGAACATTTCACATGTTGTATCCTTCTTATTAGTATTTGAATGTAGGGTATTTCCAATAAGCATGCTCACTAGCTAGATACTAGGACTTTCGAATATTAATTGCTTTTTATGATGACAATCACATATCTATTAATGGTAAAACCAAGATTGAATGGAAAGGTAAAACCATGCATTGTGTTTATAAATGGTATGATAGAATAAAATCACAATCCTTTGTAACATATTTATTCCTTTCAATTTATGTATATTTCCACAAAAAAATTGTATTTTAAAATGGCTCCATTAGAGAAATTTTGAGGTCTAAAATGGGCCTCCTAAGAAATATTATAATATAATAAAATAAAATTAGATTACATCATCAAATTTTAGAGGGAAAAAAGAAAAAAATGTTTTCAACTCGTATTTTCAACTTATCTCCCTACGGTTTTACTCAATTTTTGAGCGGGAGCACTCACTGGGTGCAGAATTTGATTCCTCACCCAAGGAGTACACGTGCTTCATACTTTCAATTGACCCTTCTACACAAAAAATGAGAAATACATGAAAACATTATTGCAATCGCGTTTTTTCATGTATTTCTCATTTTTCATTTAGCAAGGTCCATCAAAATTATGCAACATGGGTACTCCTTGGATGAGGAATAAAAAATTTCATCCAATGAGTGCTCCCGTTCAAAATTTTCATCCAACGAGTACTCCCTCTCAAAATTTGAGTAAAATTGTAGGGAGATAAGTTGAAAATATGAGTTGAAAAAGTAGTTTTATTATTATTATTATTTTTAATATTTTTGATTTTTTACTCCAAAAATGCTTAATCATCCCCATGGTTGACATCATCATATTGAATTTTATTGGTTCTTATAAAGTTTATTTTGATTGTAAATTTTTGTTTAGAGGTCCATTTTGGACCTCAAAATTTCTCCAATGAAGAGAAAAGCAAAATAAAGTTGGATAAATTTGAGTCTTTGAAGAAGGAATTTTGAGGAGAAGCTCAGTAAGTACATTGAACAAAGTAGGTCCACTTGGAAGTAAATTAGGAGAGGAAAATATACTAATAACATCACATCAAGGATGATTAATGACTAAGTTACCATTGAGGATGGGTTTCCAAGTATGAGTTATAATCCACTTAGCATTGAGGACTTGCCACTTCGTTATTACCATAGATAGGTTAGCACCAAGCTATGATTAAGAATAGGTTTCTACCAGGTTACCACAAATGATGGGTTACTAAGTTAATATTATTAATGTGCACCACTATAGTACCATTGAACCACTATAAAATTAGATAACAAAAATAAAGATTATAAATTACAATGAGGATTATATAGTAATCAGGTGAATTACAATGTTGGTTGTCTTTGATACTTATTCTAATTTGTTTTGCATCCCTACTATTATCCATGATAACAATTAGGAATTTTTTTTCTTGTAGTCATTGGTAAAAATTAGCTAGGATTTTCAATGTTTCTCAAAATACAGTTCATGATCATTGTGTTTTTGGTCATCATGTCATGATGTGGGGTCCATATAAGTTAAAAAGGGGTTTGTCATAAAGCTTCAATTTCAAATTTTTATATGCCTCATGCTTATCCATCCATAAATGGCTTCTAAATACTTTTACATAATTCATTAGCAAATCCAGTTATAAGAACAGGTTATTTTCTACGAAAGTCCTAACAGTTTCGTAGCAACTCTCCATAGTAAAATCAGTTTTTTGCTACAAAATTGTTGTAGGTTTTCATGAAGGTTAAGGCAGGTCTAAAACTCAACAAAGAAGCATCTAAAGGCATGTATTTAGCTTACAAACATCAAGCAAGACCTCAAAACTTGAAAAACATGCAGATAGGTAGCATAGAGGTGTTTTTTTTTTGCTACTTTTTTTTTTTTTTTTGCTACGAAATTTCTGGAAATGACTGTTGTAGTAGTCAACTTCAAGCTCACTTTCTGACCAAATGGTAAGGAATTTTGGAAATCGGCAGGAGGCTTTTGTTTAACACATGCTCATATACAAAAGTATTTCTCAATTTTTCCACATCTACCGGGGTTTGGAGAATACACACTTATCTTCGAGGCCTATTTTATCGAAGTTTTCCTAGCTAGGTTTGTTGCAGAAATTTTAAAATTAGACTTGGTGGAGGTCTAGCTCAGCAAAGTCAACTAGGTCAGCACATCCACGTGGCATAAGACACATCAGAAAAAAATTTAGAATTTGGATGGATTTGATAAGGTCCATCAACGGAAGTTTGTTGAGCTCATTAAGATAGAAAAGTCCTATTTGTATTGAAATTTGTGTAAAATAAAAAATCCCTAAAGTTTCTCAATAGGTGTCAAATAGGATTATAAAATGATTGATTATATCCCCAAGTGGCAGATTTTGTAATTAATGATAAGATGGATAGGTTGGTCTATATATTTATAGTTTTTTTTTTTTACTAAAAGAGGGGATCGATAATGTGATGGAGGCCACTCTTTGTAATTTTTTTCCCTCAGTTAATACATATGTTGCAACAACTATGTTTTACTACCTGATACTCATGTGTTTGGCTTTATGTTTTCTGTTTTCTCATCATGTTTTTTATGTTTCTATGTTTCTATGATGTTCATGGCAATCTGATTACTTGGAATTCATGGCAAGTGTTCCAACTTCCTTCATTTGTTGTGTATGACTGTAAATGTTTATTTGATATCAGTTTTAAAGCCAGATATGCCTCAATTTTCAAGCACTGTTGTTTGTCAATGATTTTCCTTTATCTGACTCCATGCCCAATGGTTGTAGCCATAATATTCTCCTTCACCTATAAAACCACATAAAAAAAGAAAACCAGAGTTAGCCATCTAAATTTTTGAGCTTATCATAGTCAAATTTTTAAGTATATTGAGAGAGCCCTCTCAGATTGGAAGGTTAACTTCCAGTCAAAAGTTGGTTTGAAATAATTATGCTGGGTTGAAGATTGACACAACCAAACCCTTTCTAGCCCAATGATGACACCTACTATGTTTAAAATATGAAAATGTAGAACAAGATAGCTAGATGGAAAGTGATCTTTGGTATTTGTACGCTGTATTATACAATGTCAAACAATTGAACTTTTGGTTTTAATTAATAAAGAAGATGATTGAACCACATATTTATAAGTTTTTGGAAATATTTATGAAGAAGAGATCGATGAGAGAGGCGAAGCATGAGCTTCTAACTATTACAAAAAAATAACCATGTTAGAATATAGATATTTAATTAAATAAATTTCTTCATACAAGTTAAAAGTTATTTAAACATAAGGATTGGAAATTATCTAGGACCGAAATGTCTTCAAATAGAATTATATGAATTGACTTGGAACCTCATGAAAGAAGACTTCTCAATAGGATAAGGTGAGATAATACAAAATACTTTTATTTTTTTCCAAGAAAAGGACCACAAAAGCAGGTCAATGGGATTCTGATATAAAGGATGTCTCAATTGATTGAAATGCTAATATGAAACAAAATGAAATTCTTCCCTTAGCAATTTCAAGATGCAAAAGCACGTTTCATGTATTTAAAAGTGTTAGAAGTCAAGGTGATGAAGTGAAAGAAAATAGGGAACATAAGTTAGATGTTATGTTTGAAGGTCCTGGCTCTTTGAGAAAATTAAGGAAGTTCGAAGACTTCAATTCCATACCGTAAAAAAAATCTTGTCAAAAATATAGTGTCCACAAATTAATAGTCCTTTCAAGAGAGGATTTAGATGAAATATTGAAAGAGTATATGAAACATAGGAAGCACTCATTTTAAATTTCATTTTTCTGAAGGAAGTGAAGGAATTATGGGTTTTTCTTAAAATTTCATTAATAGATTTGTCTTTCCTTAAAATTTTGGCAACTTATGGAATTATAGAACAAATTTTAATAAAAATGTATCAACATAATAATCATTCACATATTTTTCTATACCTTATACTATTGCAAAATAGACAAAGAGAATTAACATAGTTAATGGCTTAATGAGAATTATGACCTCAAAATCAGATTTCTAACCCTACAAAATCCATATTTTTGGGTAAAAAAATAATATCAACGTCTAAATGAAAAGTGGTTCTATTTCAGCCCCACGGGGGTAGGCGAGTTGGTAATCACAATGTGGTGAATTTCGTTAGAAAGGAGCGCTTCGTACTGAAGGTGATGAGTTCAATTCCCCCAGACTAACCGGGAGCTGTGGAGAGGGGTGGGCGCAGTTTCCCAGGGGTTATAGTGGTAGCGGTCAGAATCGACCCCGTGTAATGCGAGTTGCGAGGCTGCTCCAGTTGCTGATTCCTCTGTGAATAAAAAAAAAAAAGAAAAAAGAAAAGTGGTTCTATTTCTAAGAATTTTTATTTTGTATTGTTCGTTTTTTTGGGTGGGAAGATGTTTGGGGGGGGTGTGTTTAAAATGAAACAAGAAAATCTGAGTTTGACCTTGCCTTGGTAAAACTATAGAAAATTCGAATTTCCACATTAGTAGAAATATTGGAGGTAGTTAACTGAGGTGACATGACACTTGTCACTCAATTGACTTAGTTAATTCGAGTTGGGGAAGCTTGAGTTCAGTTCAACATGATTGAATGCTAATTTGTAGCAATTTAATTTTGTTAAATTGAGTTATTGTCAGTTAAACTAGGTCCAACTATTGGAGGAACTAGTGGAAGGTCAATTGTGTAAGTGTGGCTTCAGTCAAACTAGTGATCATCCAAGTAACTAATCAATCATCCCAAAATAGTTGTTGCATGTAAATAATTCGAATTACCTAGTTGATATGGAGATTCCAAGGCAATTTACTATCAGTTGTAGACTATTCCAATGTGTACAGGTGGTGCATTCAATCAAACATCTAACCTTATGGATTGCACAATCAATTAAAGAAAAAAAACCCTAAATAATAGGGGCTAATTCCTCAAGGAATAATGTAAGGAAATAGGGGCTTAATGGGTTTGATATTTAGCTAAGTATTGGCCAAAGTCAGTTAGTCAGGTAGAGAGATAAACTATACACTTGTAGGTTGTGCTCATGCTTAAGCACACATATGTATTACATCTCTATTCTTTGATTAAGGTAATACAAGTAGGAGGGGTTTTGAGCAATTTCTTCCCCCTAGATAAATATTTGTGCATGTGTGATATTTCTTCTTGCATGTTTATGATTTGTGTTCTAGATTGTAAATTGAATTCCGCAGAGCAATAACGTAGGTTTGAGTCTTGTGATTTAGTAAATTTCATGAGAATTTTAAAATCCACACCATAATTTCTACATGGTATCAGAGAAGGATTCACATTAGAGCATAAATTTCGAAGTTGTTTATCAGGAGGATCGAATTTGCAAGATCAGTGTAGCATAAATTCTTCAGAGCTAGAAGGATGGCTTTCTATGGACTAATACTTAAGTATGCCACTAAGGTAAGATTAAATTTTGTTTCTTGGAAGGACCACGTAGGAGCAGTGAGGCAAGAAAATGTATTGAAGGAATTTGTTGATAATGACATTCCAAAACCAAGATCATCTGATGCCCAAAATCTAGAAGAATGGAAGAAGTGTGTAGCCAAGGAGAGGTGAATAATATTGGAGGGATTACAGGACAAAATTGTCTCCAATATCCATGGGAAATAAAATCCTTATGCAATGTGGCAGACACTGACAGATCTGTTCCAGAGTAGCAACGACCATAGGAAATTGACGCTCAAGGATAAAATTCAAAATATCAAGATGTAGAAGAATGACTCTGTTTAGAAGTATATGAGAAGGTTCACATAATGTCATGATGAGCTTGTAAGAGTTGGTGTTACATATTCAGATGATGATTTGGTAAGCCTAGCACTTATAGGTATTCCCAAGAGGTGGCATAACTACCAAGATTCATTGAATGGGAGGGAGAAACTACCAAGTTGGGAATGCTTATGGTCCAATTTGGTACATGAAGAAATAATATGGAATACCAGAGATGGGTCTTCATTCAAGGGAAAGGATGAAGAGAAATGTGCATTGGTGTGAAAGGGAAAGAAGGGAAAAGGGAACAAAATTGAATCCAAACCAGAATCTAGCCAAGGGGGAAAGAAGAAATACTTTTCTAAAATTAAATGCTTAAATTGTCATGAATTTAGGCATTATGCCATGAAATGTCTACACATAAACTCAAGAAAGAAGACCTCAGGAGGAGTGGTAGCTAGAGCTTTGGCTTCAACAGTCAAGCTTGACTTCACCCTTTTCGCATGCATGATGAACACATTTATGGGGAATGTGTGGTACTTAGACAATGATGCCTTGTTCCACATGACGAGGAATAAAGAATTTTTTAGTGACCTGGAGGAGAAAGAATACAAATGCACATCAAGATGGGAGATGATGGATGTTACAATGCGATATGGATTGGTACAATCACCTTTCAGAGGAAGTCATGATCCCCTTTCAGACTCAAGGATTTCATGTTTGTTCCAGGCCTGTTACATAGTATTTTGTCACGCCTCTTGCACTTCCCTGTGACATACCCTGAAGTGCCCAAAACTTGACAATTATACAATATACTCATCCATGTATACAACTCAGATCCCTATTAAGACTTTTTTTGGAAAATTTCTTGAGCCTTCCCTGAAGAAATATCTCTTAAAACCCTAAAATAAGGATCATCGCTCTTATAAGGCTTAAAATAGCGATGGTCACCTGTTTCATCGTGTTTGACTAGCGATGGCATCGCTATGTTCCCTTGCATACCTGCAATTATCCCAAAAAGGTAATTTTCCCAAAGAGGATGAGAAGCTTCATGATCTGGAAACTTCCAGAGCGGTGAGCTGGAGGTTGTTTCACATAGATGAGCTTGAATTATCCTAACTTGAACTCTTTGTCTTATCCCTATGAGCTACCTCCTTGATATGTGGGCCTAATCCTATCTTTGGAGAAGTCATAACTTCCTCTCCCAGTCTATAAATTCCTCCTCTCCCATTCCCAAATGGTTGGTCTATGTCTATTTGCACCCTTATGCTAAGCTTGTGCCTAAAGGCTATTCATTAGACTTGGAGAAGGAGTGCTTGGATAGTTCTTGGCTTGGACTTGGATTACCACTCAAGGAGAGCCTTTCAACATTAAGGATTTGGTTGTAATCTTTCATTTATTTCCTAATAATATACAACTGTTGGTTCATCTTCCCAAAATATATATGTTCATGTATTATTTATCTTGACATTCCTTGATCAGTCAAGTAGGTTGTTATTGGATTTTCTATTAGTTTTGGCATGCTTTGTTGTTTCTTGATCACTTGACTAGGTACATAAACACTGAGAAAAGAAGGAACAAGTTCATGACACAAGTGGTTTGAGGCCCAGAACAAAGGAAATCAAAATAGCATCAGAACAAGGTAGGTCATCTCTTTCGTTCAACTTTTTAATTATAGTCTAGGAGGATGTTTAGTTGATTGTCACTTCAGTTTCTAGACCCAGTCATTGGGCTAGAGGGATCATCTTCATCTGCAGAGAGGATTAACCTTGTCAACAAAATGGCAGCTCCACTAGGGAGCCTATGATCCTTTCCTTCCATTTCTTCACCTTGTCTTTTGATGAGTTTGATCAACCATTCATTTTTAGACTTCATTGTTTGTCTGTAGGTAGTCTCACTTTCTGGCAGATGCTTGAAGGTTGTTGATTTGAGCTGTTCTTGAAGGTTTTGAGTTTCTTTTTTGTTTTTCTTGACCATCACATTTTTTACCTTGACAGTCGCAATGATATCACAGTTTTGTTGGTTATAGTAGTGATGATCGCTACTTTTCTCTTAACAAGTGCGATGATTGTAGAAGATTAAGAAATTTAGGGTTTGTCTTCTTATTTTCAGTTATGTTTTCCTTCTCCCTGTGATTTGCCAGTGTGATCTTGGTTGACTCTTTTATTGTCTTATTGAAATTTCCTTTTAACTTGGTTTGAGTATGTTTGAAGTTTGATTAGCCTTTTAGGGTTTCTAGGTCTTCTAGGTCATCCTTCATTCACTCGTTGGTCTTCTCTTCAGAGATCAATTACCTGTGTTAAAGAGTCTTTTGTGTGTTTGGACATCCTTTGCAGATTTGTTGGTTCTCATGTATTAAGTTGTCTTCATTAGTGTCAGATTGAGTAGATACTGTGAAAGTCACTTGAATTCTGTTTGAGAAACAATAGATTACAAATTGATTGTCTCACTTGAATCGAAAGGAAGAGTTTGTTTGAATTTTGTGTTTTTAAAAATGAAAGTGAAAGTGTTTATGTTTTCATATATTTCGCAACATTTTTGGATTGCATTCAAATCATTAATGTGAAATAGATTTTCATATTTGTTTGCTTTCACTAGATTACGTTGGTTGCATTTTGAAAAAGAGAAAAATCATCATTATATCTTAAGGTAGTTTTTCTTTGAGGTTTGTTTTGGCATTGCATTTGTTTATCATATGAAAGATTATATTTCATACTTTTGCATTTAGCGTTTGAAGATTGTCATGGATGCAATTTTGCATTTGTTTTGATCAATGTTTTAAAACTCGGACTCGGACTCGGACTCGGACTCCGACTCGGTATCGACTCGGCCGACTCGATTTCAATGACTCGGTCGTTGTAAAAAATACATTAAATATTTATTTTTTATAAAAACACATAATTTTAAAGATTTTCATTCATGTTTCCAAACACACAGCATTAGAATATAGATAGAAGACAACATATGATTAAAGTAGGCTCATGAATATATCCATTATATCAAAATGGCACCCAGTGCACTATCCAATACATACATGATGATGATATAGATATCAAAACAAAAACACATAACCAAGGAGGCTAGAAATGGCCTCTACAAAAAAAGTCTATGACCAGTACTACTGGCTACTGCTAGAGTTGCCAACATCATCTGGCTCAGTGTTACTTGGGAGTGGGAGCGAAAGCGGGGAGAAGGAGTGAAAACGGGAGCGGGAGTGACATTTTCGGAAGCTCCCAACATC
The DNA here is from genome assembly GCA_000404065.3 of Pinus taeda. NCBI lineage: Eukaryota > Viridiplantae > Streptophyta > Pinopsida > Pinales > Pinaceae > Pinus > Pinus taeda. The sequence continues at coordinate 58,699 of APFE030612180.1, read as the reverse complement.
AAGGTACATAGAGGGATTGGTGCTCTTGATTAAATACGAGTTCCATACCCTAATACATGACAAACTTCAATGGAAACATTGCAATCCCCCAATCCCGAAATCCTGAAAAACCGATAAGTCTGCTGGATTTTGAATGAAATAAAAAATTCTACTTTCCCCATATGAAATCCAATGAGGCTGGAACCACTCTCAAACATCCTAAGTCATTTCATGGTTATGTTAAAAATTTAAGTAAAAGGATGAAAATGAAGATTAAGGAGAATGTCACTTTTACTTTAAGAATTTAACATTACCATAAATAACATAGCCTTAGTGGGGTAATATGATCAAATACTAGGGTTTAGGAGAGGGGAATGGACCCAAAATAGCATTTAACTAATTTATAAAACACCTTGGAGTCCCCAACACTTAGCTAGCAGTTAAATCTTTTTAAAAAAATATGAAAAATCGCATTTGTTTGGGGGTTACAGGCTGCATTCATTGACTTAGCCGAGTTATTGCAGAATCGGCTGAGTTGACCGAGTCATGACTGACTTGGCCGAGTCATGTAATAACTCATCCGAGTCATGCAATAACTCGACTGAGTCAGTCATGGCTCGGCCTCCCGAATTGGTATTTCTGCCGGGTTGTAAATTTTTTTAGTGCCTCGGATCAACTCGGCCGAATTTTAAAACAGTGGTTTTGATGCATGATTTGAGTGATTTTCTTCCCTACATAGGTAGCTTTCATCGAATTGAAGGATTTCATTTCATCATCTAGTTGCCTTTTAGGAACAAGTTACATTGTTAAGGCCTTGAAATCGAAACATAATTCCAAGATCAACTTTAAAATCTATTAATTAATCTAAGGAGAATTTGAAACATTAACATTCATACTTAGTGGTCTAGGTTAGAGACGTGTTCCAACATCTATAAAACTTGGCAGTTGTTGTTTGCTTCAACATTAGACAATGCTAGCACGAACTTGTGCTCCCCGTACTATCATGTATATAAAGGGAGACCCCCATAGGTTTCAAACCTTTATGCTAAAGAAGTTGAGTCTACCGCCCTGTAAATGTGATACACTGAACAAAACATTCAGGGATATTTCTTGCACGTACATCAAGTCCTTGATAAATTTATTTACTGAGGTGTATATTGCAGTTCACAGTTACTTGGTACTCCTTTTACCTAGATTCACCTGAGTAGTCATTTCGATCTTTTCTGACTCTTTGAATTTGAAAATATCATCAAGCAACTTGTCCTTTCAAGCTCGCTAAACCATTGAAAGTGACTAGAGTCACCTTTTAGTCCTTTTCTCGACTCTTAAAAGATGAAAAGGCAAAGTTTTTGTTTCTAAAAATAAATGCCCACGATACACATGTCGAACCCAAGTAGTTGCTTCTTGGACCAATATTGAGTAATTCCCTATTAATTTCAAGATTGTTAAAAGCCCTAAACGAATCTCCTTTCCGTTTTAACTTTTGAGAGGAAGTCATCATGGCTGAACCATTGAGTTCATCTCATAGTTGCCATTCATTTCCTAATATTGAAGGGTCCTCCCAAGGAATTAATTCAGAGCTTCCTCAGTCAATTGAAGATCAAGGTTTTGAACTTGGGATTATTCCATGTATCCAACCTCTGTTTTCTTGTCCGCCTCCATCAGATTCCTAGTCACCTCAAGAATCTGATCCTGAGACCCTAGATAATCTTATTCAGACCCCTTAGGGTATGCAAACTCCTGAGAGCCCACAAAGGCTTGTTGTCTATTCGTCGAATCTATTATGCCATTCTGTTGTAATATCTCCTCAGTGTCCTTATAGTCCTTATGATCAGCCTGCTATTCCTTTCGAGTTGTCTCCTCATACATATTGGGTTCCTCGTCACCAGTTGTTTCCATCTATGGAGTCAGAAGGTGAAATCCCAATCTCTTCTCTGGGTCATTCAGAAGTTTCCACTACACATACTCCTCATATCGATGATGAATAAGGATATGAATTTCCTCGAGAAGGATTTCCTTATATAGGAAGAGTCCCGTATATCACCTTTCCTGAAACTAGTGGACCTATGTTGCCACATGGTTATACCACTTTTAGCTCATTTAGTTTCGGGTACTCCTAGTGCTTCGTCATTATAGAAAAACCCCATTTGGTCTTCCAATGCTGTGTCTACATCAGGTTTGTTCATTCTGAACACGACCTCTCGAACTTCTGTACAAACTGCTGTCACCTCAGTTCTTGTTCAACCTATGATTCTGTCATAGCTTATTTTGTCGTTTCAACCGACTCTTCTGGTACAACTGATTGTTTTAGGACAAATTTTGGTGAGTTATTCTACCCCTCCATCAAAGGGACAAAATGTGCCACTGCCTGGGGGGTAAGATCCGAATACTCCTCTTGTGTTAGGTGGAACCAATGTTAGTGGATTACAAATTCAAATGGTTGGAGTTAATTGACCTTATTATGGTAGTATTCCTAACCCTGTTGGTCTATCCGGGTCAGGTAACGTCCAATATCAGTAGCCTTATATGGCTCAGGGTCCACTCCAATAGGCTTGTGTCCCATATGGTTGCAAGACCTAGTTAATCCGTCTTACATTCCTCAAGCAGGAGCATATGTCAAGCTTGGTCAATCCACTATTCCTGGTGGATATGGTCAGATTCAATTTGGGAATCATTAATACCCTCAGGGTATATCCTAAGGAACTGTCCAGCTACCCTTGTAGCAACAAGGACAACCTTTGCAGTAGCAAGGGAAATCTTTGTAGCAGCAAGGGAAAGCATTGTAGCAGCAAGGGAAAGCATTGTAGCAGCAAGGGAAACTGTTACAACAACAAGGGAAACCTTTGCCACAGTTGCAGTAGCCTTTGTAGCCGCAAACTCAGTTTGTTCAACAATCTACTCAACCTTTGTCCTTGTAAGGCCAAGCTTTGTAGCAGCAAGGTCAATCTTTACAGTAGCAAAGTCAGCCTTTGGAGCAACAAGGTCAACCTTGGCAGCGTTAAGCTTTATGTGCGCATCAACAAGGTCAGCTTTACAAGCCCAATGTCAACCCTTGCAGCAGTAGGGTCAATCTCCTTTTGTCCATGCTCAATAGGTTCAACAACCTTACAACCCATATGCTACATACAATGCTTATCAACGGTCTATGGCTGGGAAATATCAACCCTACCCTAGACCGAATCCACCTATGGTTAAGGTAGTCCTTAGTGGGGACAAAATTAGGTCCTGTATGGAAAAAATACTCCACTGTGGGGCCAAAATCCTTTATAACAAGGATGGAATCCGCAGTTTAGGTCTCCTCAAAGGCCATATATGAGATTTAACACACAATTTCCTTTCTTGGCTACGGTGGAGCGGCCCGATGTCTGAAGGCTCACGAATGATCCCATTCTTTATTCGCCTTTCTGGCCTCTAGTTCCAACTAAGATTCCATGTGATTTCCCCAAATTCAAAGGAAAGGCTAAGGAGGATCCACAAGCCCATGTGATGACATACCACCTATGGTGCTCCTCCAATTTGTATGTTGATGATTCTATTCATCTTAGCTTCTTTTAGAGAACCCTCACAGGTGCTGCCACAAAATGGTATATCAAGTTGCCTTGAGGTACCTATGCTGACTTGAAATCTCTGTCTATGGATTTCCTCACCCACTTCCAATTAAATGTTCGATATAAAACTGGCACTCATTTTCTTACATCCCTTAAGCAAGACACCGCGACCCACATCTTGGATCATATCCATGAATGGATATGTCAGCATCGCCTCATCAAATTTGAGATTGCTGATGAGTTGTTGATAGAATGGTTCAAAAAATCATTTGTTAGCATGATTTCTAAGGATATAATTATGGGTGGATGTGTTACTGAAGAGAAAGCTATTTCCTATGCTCAGTATCTAGACTTAGTCTATTCACAATCTATCATGTTATACGAGATGTTGCCTAATGCTCTGAGGCCATGTTTGAATATAACAACATCAAAGTCTCCTGATGTACCACCTATGGATCATGTGATTGGTTACGTGTCTCAGAATTCCACGAAAGGTTCTTCGAAGCATAAATCTGTCTCGAATGCTAGTTCCAATAATCCTTTGAAGAATTCATCCAGTCCTGGTAAAACCTCTGAGGTACATGCTGTTTAGTCTGCTGCAATAGATAAGGCCTCTAAAGTTAAGAAGAAGGGAAAAGGTAAAACCAAAGCCGATGCCTCAAAACAGGACCCTCCTAAATCATCTACTGATGATGCTTCTAAAAGAAAGACAGAATATACTTGCCTCATCTGTGAGGAAGATCATTACACCAAGGATTGTCCCCGATGTTCTGAATTTAACCGCTTGTTGAAATGGACTCTAGGTATCTTAAAAGAACCCTTTCCATCTTATCATACACAGTTGGTAGACCAACCACAATTTTATGGTTCCTTAGGTTCCCAAGTTTTCATGATGCAAGGTTCATCACCTATCTTAGTTGCTACTCACACAAAAGACTATCAAACCACACATAAGAAGATAGTGGAGAAAGAAGTCACCGATATTCCTTCTACTCCGTCCAGTTCTGGTCTGCTCCATATTGAGTGCTCGAACAGTGAGTCCGTAATCCGGTCACCTCCCAAAGGTGTACTTTGGAAATCATCCTTTAATACGAATGTTAGAGCTGCACAAAATTACAATATTGTTTGAAGATTTAGCTCAGACACCTTCAACGATGTCTTCCTTGGAGGTTCTCCAATCCTGCCCAATGCAACAGAAGTCACTCTTGTTTGCTATAGGTGCTATTGATCCTTCTAATTCGAGTCTAATTACCTTCTATCTTGAAACCTATGTGCCTCATCTTCCTCATCAGATTGATTTTCTGATACGAGTTCTTATCAAAGGAAAGATGATCAATCAGACTGTCATCGATGAAGGTGTTTCCACCTGCATCATGTCTATTTTGTGTTGGAAATCCATTGGATCTCATTCTCTTAACCAGTCTATGAACACCTTGGAAGCCTTTGATGGAAAAACTTCACGTCCATACGATATTCTCATGAACTTGTCCATTACTTTGGAAGGAAATACCGTTGAATTAGAAGTGGAAGTTGCAGATGCCAGTCTCAACTACAACCTTCTTCTCGGGCGAAGCTGGACCCACGCTATGTTTTGTGTGGTTTCTGTTAACACCCAGGTTGTTCCCTATGACTCCCAAGGGAATACGGCCGGGGTAACCACTAACCAGTCTTTGGACTACAGCTTCTAGCCCAGCTGTAATCAGAGGGGCTCTCTTGAAGGTTGTCACTGTTTTAGTGAAATTTAAGGCTAGTTATGAAGTGAATGTTTGATTGTTTTTATGTTTGGTTGGGAGGATGATTTTGATATCTTTTAGAGTGTTCTCTACTGGTGAAACTAATCCATTGGGCAATGGGGTTTGTAGCAGTTGCTTTCTTGAGATCCTGGATTAAGTGTTGCTGGGATTACAGGGCCTGTTTGTATTTCATAAAACAAACTGTAAATTTGAGAGGGTGATGTGAAAACAACTAGCAAAGAGCATTTAAGAATTCCTTACTGAGCTGGGTAGTGGGAGAGAGGTCTATTAATTAGGAGCAATTACTTGAATTCCTAAAACAAATAGATTACTGTGATGATATGGTGTGAAAGGTAGCACTTAAGAATTACTCTTTCATTACCATAACTGAAGAAAAACATATGAAATAGCTTAGATTGAGGTCAGGGTAATCAATGATTAAGTCATGAGACTATTCTTTTTCCTTGCTACTTAGATATTGAGTACATGGAAAACACGAAAGATATATGAAAGTAATGAACATATATATAACAAAGAGTAACAAGAAAACTTATTGAGCCATGAAATACACAGGAATCCTGCAACTTTCAGCCATACACCATCAAGAGATCAAGAGACACAATGCTTGGACAAATCCCATCATTCTTTGTATTAGCTGTCTGAGAATTTACAACATCAGAGTAACAGAAGAGATATCAAGAGATTTCTTACATCCGGAGTCCAACCCTTGCTAACAAATGCCAGGGGGAATATATAGAAGTCTAATACAAAAATATCTCAGGCATTTAAGCCATCTGAGAAGAAAATATCTTCTTACACTCGTACATGGCTTGTATATGAGAAGTAATTACAGTCTTAAATGAGTTATAAAAGCTCTTAACTCCCGTCAGAGTAATTTTTGACCTTTGGGGTTTGCGGAGTCGGTTGAGCGGCTTTATCATAACTGCTGAATGATGTGCTGTGCAGCTGTT
>APFE030612180.1:28192-50640 GCA_000404065.3 Pinus taeda | reverse complement strand
GAGTCGGTTGAGCGGCTTTATCATAACTGCTGAATGACTTGCTGTGCAACTGTTACTTTTCTGTGTCTTCTTGGCCCTGCCACCTATGCTTGCTGATGCTGTTGTTGCGGCCGAGTACCTATGCTGAGTTGGCTCAGTGTCTTTATACCTGCTGATGTATCTTTTGTCCAGCTTTGTATGTAATACAAACCTTTTGCTGAAGAGAGAGATGTGTTTACTTAACTTTGATTCAAAAGCAATCCTATTAAATTTGCGATAGTTGTGTCTCTGTAGGAGCAGCTGTATGTATCAAAAATTGAACCCCAAGGTCTCATCAGCCTCTGTATATTTATAGAAGTGAGGGGGCTCATCAAATAAGTGTGTGACTTCATTTATAATAAAAAACAAATTATCTAATCTTTCAAAAAGAATTTGCCCTGTTACTGGGCCTGCTCCTGAAGATGTACTTGGTGCCTCAGCAATCTGTATTGCTGCAAAACTGCTTACTCTTTTGACATATTTGTCATGTGAGAGTAAATTTCCTGATTCTAATAAGCTGGGGAGCCCTCTTTCCTGCAAAGCCATGAACCTATTTTGAAATTTATTGATGTCATCTTGCATATCCTGGATTCTTCTGTCCAGGGTCTGAATTAGGTTCTTCATTGTCAGGACTCTTTTGATTAAAGAGATTGTTTCAGTCCTGTTTCCAATTCCCATTCTCACCAGTTGGTAACTTGTCTTGTAATTGAGCACTTCTATCATCTTGGGGGCAATCTCAGGCATATTGCCTAGAGATGCCCTTGCTCTTTGCAATTCTTTTCTGGCTCTACTAATGAGTCCCACCTGCTCATATATGGCCTCAATATACTCCCATTGGTTGGTTATTGATTGTCTAATGGTGGTCCAGATAACTTTCTTGAGCTCTGCTGTAGCTTTATCAAAACTGAGCTCCTTTTCTAGCTCTGCAATTCTCTTCTTCAGAGATTTCACTTCTCTTTCCCTCTCAGCTACATTTTGCTTAGATTTGTCATATTTTTCATTTATCTTTGCTAGGTTGTCCTGGGCTTGGCTGAGCTCTGACATCTGAGCTTCCAGTACCTGTATTTCTTGCCTCAGCTTCTGCATGTCCAGGCTCTCAGCCTGCTCTGTTGTTGGTGCTGAGGTGGTTGGTGTTGTGGTGCCTGGAGCATCCTGCTGAGCCTGTTGTTTTGGAGGGACAGTATCTTGAGGGGTTTCCTCAAGGTTTATTGCTTCTGTAGGTGGCTTTGAAGATTGCCCTGCCTCCCTCCTCTGCAATGCTGCTTCCAATGTAGTCTCTGTATCTTGCAGCTTTTCCTGTGTCTCTATCAGCTCCTTGTATAATGCCATCAATAAGGAAGCTGCATCTCTTTCTTGCCTCTGCTGCGCAACCTCATTTGTCTGTGGGTGGAGAGTTGGGGGGATCTTCATTTTTTTCTTTATTGCAGCCATGTCTGCATCCCTCAGCTTAAGGACTTGTTGTACAGCCTTAACATCATTGGGGTCATGCCCAAACTCTATGATTATTTCTTCTAGTGCCTTGATTCTGTTATCTTTAGCTTGGGAGGATGCCTTCTCCAATTCAAGCTATGCTGCAATTCTGTTTAGGCTATTCTGCAGCCTGTAATTAATCAAGGTCTTGTCTGCCAGAGTGGCATAGACCATCTCACCCGTCTGTTTGTGAAGCTCGATCTGATTTATGGGGTGGATGTTTTTCGACAGGACTTCCAAATTAGTCCTGATATAGTCTGCAGCTATTTGGGGTTGCTGCACTGTCGGAGTAAAGTGGCTCATGGTCATCTTGCCTTCTTGCACATCAAATGCAGACATGAGCCTTTGCTGATTTGCTGGAGCCATATTTAACAGGTGATTGTAGAGCCGAATTTTTAGTGGCTCACTCCTTCGTTTGGCCTCTTTAAACTGTTCTTTTATAGTTGCAGCTGTGCTCTGCTGTTGCCCTGAGGAGCTCACCTCTCCTAGTGCTGCCTTATCTTGCTCCTGCTGCAGGGAGATGGCAGAAGTCTCCATACTTTGCATCTCCTCTTCTGAGAAGGGATTTATCCTTTGCCGCTTATCTGATGTTTCAGTGAGGGGGGTTTCCCTCTCTCTTTTCCTGCTAATATCCTCCCTTTGAGGGGTTTGGAGGATGGAGGAGTCTACCCTGGAATCCTGTCTAGGAGGCGCCATAGTTGTTGTCTTTTCTTGGGTAGATGTTTGGGCCTCTCCTTTCTGCTTGTCCTGACCCTGTTGGTCTGCTTGCTGCTGTTCCTGCTGGGGCTGCTGTTGATGGCCTTGTTGACCCTGTTGTTGTTGGCCCTGTTGGCCCTCTGGTTGTTCCATCACTTTATCCTTTCCCTTGCCCTGCCCTTGATTAGTAGTTTGTACTGCCTCTTGTTGTGTTGCAGAGGATGCAGCAGCTGCTCTTGTTTGAGGAGTTGGCAGAGAAAGCACCTGAGAAGGACATTCCAAGTCAGCCATTTTTAATAAATGCCTTCTAGCCCTTTCAACTAGCTCTTCTTGAGACACAGGCTCTTCTAATGTGTTTCTTTTCCACTTCTGTTGGTTAGCATGTCTTAGAATGTGGAACATGCTCTCATGCTCATAGCTAGAGAGCTTGCATCTCTGTCTTCTCAAGGATATAAAGTTGTTGGGGTCATAGGGCTTCCAAAGGAAGCTTAGTTTTAGGCCAAGGCCTTCCAACATCCTATCTTCTCCTTTCCATCCTTCTCTTCTGTTTAGGATGAAGTGGCCTAGCTGGTTTCTAACTTTAAGCTGTGCCCTTTTTCCTTTTCCTGCAAAGTGCACCTGGTCGGCATTGCCAAATTGCCTGAAATACTCCAGGGCAAAGAGCCTCATGGGCACAAATATGGGCAGCTTGTATGGGCGTAGCTCACACCCATATATTCTAATCACAGTGTGATGCTGGTAAAATTACCAATCTCCTATGCTGTAGGCACTGGACAGTTGCAGAATCCTCAGCATTTCATCAGAGAGTCTTGGAGGGGGTGCTGTCAAGAGCAAAGACAAGGCTGGATGAATGAATAAGTCTATGAACTCAGAATATGTATATGGTGAATATGCAAGGATGTGGAAGACTGAGCTCCAGTATACCACTGATCTTGGGTTTCCTGCTGCATCCATTCTCTTAATTTCAAAAGAGAACTTCTCATGTTGGTGATACAAAATGAGATGATAAATATATGAGGTGTATCTGAACACCCTCTCTCTGGATAAGTGCAAAAATTGCTCATGTATCTTGTCAGAGATATATGTAGCATAGTCATAACAAATGGGGGCCTTACCAAGGGAAAACATTGTCATCATTACTAGCACAATTTCCTCTATGAACTCCATTGATTTTTACCCTAGCACTGAGCTTATCATGTATGCTAGGTCCAGGCCCAGTTGATTTAAATAGCCATCAAAGATGGGAGGATGCAGCACTATGTCAGATTTTTTGATAAACAACTGATTAAGCTTTAGGATCTCTACCTCTTTGAGTACCTTGGCTCCTTGATTGATTAGGTCTAGCAGGGATAAAGGAACCAATTCCCTTTGAGTTTTGAATTGGACCATCTCCCTGATGGCCTTAGGGGTGGTGTAAAATACAACTGCACCTTGTGGGTTGAGCACAGCCCTCTGCATAGGGTCATAACAGACAGCACACAAGTGGATGAGGTCAGGGAACCGGTTGACCTGAGGCATCTTGAAGATTGGGAGGGAGGACTCCCAAATGCCTAGGATATCTGTTCCATCTCTGTGCTTAGCCCTGAGCTCATTTAACAAATGAATGTGAAACGTACATTTGGCTGGGGCGTCCTCCGAGATTTGGTAATCTAGGTCTGCCAAATCTTGCCAGTCTAGCTCTCTCTGAGGAGCATTCAAGGGAGTAACATTAAGGGCTATTGATGCTGAAGGGGTATCCATGTCTGTTCAAACGTTTCTTGAGCTGATGAGCGTGCTAACTGAGAAAATGGAATTGAGAAGGAACACAGAGTAGCAGGATTGCTTCACAGCAGAATAGGATAATGCTGGGTTTTCTGAGAAGGCTTCTTATACAGTTTAACAGACCTCCTTTGACAATTTAGGAGCAGGTTAATGAGTTCACGATTGCGCGAACAGAGAAGGGTTTCGGCTAGAATTGAAGTGTAAAATGGCTCCGCCAACGTAATTCAACCTCAATTTGTTCAGGGGAGATAGGATATACTTGGTTTTCCGGTAAAATTTCAGTTTTATGCCGTGTTCAGGTGTATTTTACAAGTAGCTGTGAAAAAACCAGTTTGCGAGGAGATGGACGGGCAAATACCTGTTTAACCAGTAGCTCGGGACGAAATAGCAGTTGGGTTGGCGCTTTGAGCTTCTGCGGATGGTCGGAAGTTGGTTGGTAGAGTGTTCGTCGTGGTGTGCATGCAGACAGCGCAGAGGTCTTTTTCACAGAAAATAACAAAAACATGAAAAAACCGTAAAATATGGCCTTTTTGCTTTATTGGCGCGTTTTTTTGAGTGACGTCAGCATGTGGGTCCGGGTTGGATGACGTCAGCAGGACGTCATTGGGTGACGTGGCGGCCTGAGACCGGTCCACGGGGACGATGAGGTGGCGGCCAGGTGGGCGAATGGGGGACAGGGTACGCGGTTGTGGCAATGACGTGGGTAACAGCAGGGCGGGGGCGTGGGAAGGACAGGTGTCGCCATATCGGGCCCCCTCCCGCACAGCAAGGAATCTATCAGAGGGGGCTCCGACGGAGTTTGGCCGCGACGCGTGTCCCGGCGTGACGCAAGCATCTGATAGATATCGGAAGGTATCTGTCGGAGATCGGGGGCCTTCCGAAATTCATAAGAGCCGTTGATCTGCGGGCGCATGATCGGACGGTTGTCGGGCAATGAACCTGCACGGCAAATAAACTCCTCATTTTTTAAAGGTCGGACGTCGGGCCCCCCCGAAATCACTGTTGGCCGTAGATCTGGGAAGGCCACGATCTGACGGTCATCGGGTCAATCAGTTGCATGGAGGATAACAGTCGGTGGGCAGGTTATAAAATATTATTTTTCGGCAAACGCGCCCGGCGGGACCCTCCACTTTATGAATGGTTTTGAATAGTTTGTGACGATTTTCTTTATTAAAATCAAATTTTCCCGCCAACATTAGGAAACAGCAATAACCAAAGTATTTTATGCAGATTTTTCGTACAGGCATATGGGGGCAAAACTTTAGGAAAAGGGGGTTTTGTTGAAATTATATGAAAAAGATAAAATTGGTTATCAACCTTAGGATAAGGCGGAGGAAGGCATGTTTTCATGATATTTTTGCCCTTTGATGGTATAAGGGGCTCAAAAAGGGTTTCCTTAAGGGTTTTCAGGCAAAAATGGAGACTTGGGTAGGGGGATGGGTTGAGATGGAGTAAAGGGGTTAAACATGGGTTCTTGACCTTAACCAGATGTTAATTCAATTCCCAGGGAGTGGAAATTATGGCTATAGTGCCAAGGAGGGGATATTTATACAGTGTGTGGGGTTTATACACCATGGTGTTATAGTAATAGGGAAAATGAAGTTTAGGGAGCTAAATAATAGAGTTAGCTGTTGATGTGGGGGGAAAATATGGATGAGGGTCAGTACGACCAATTTTTCTTGAAAACAACTTAGTGTAAAAAGTAGATCAAAACGAAAAGACTTTACACAAGAAATGTGGCTTCTAATGGCCTTAAGAACCACCATAAAACTTTGAGTTTTCCTTATGATCATACCTGGTGCAGGGGTGTTAGTTAGGAGTGGTAAACAAAGGGAGAGAGGGGAGTTAGACATGCTCCACTGTGTTGTTTTGCCTGTACTTTACATGGCAGAGTTGATCTTGGGGGGAACACCATTTCTGCAACCTCATCTACCTACCCAATTATTTAGCCTGACATTTTTATTCCTTCTTGGAGGGTGCACTTGGACTTGCAAACCCTTTGTGTGCCTTTTCTTTTCCATTGGCTTTTTTGCTTTCATTTCCTATCTAGCACTAACCTTATCTCTTCCAAGGCCCCAGATTAAGCAGTTGGGAACCTTAGTTTCTCTGCCTGACTACTGATCTACCAAGTTTAAACAGTTTGGACAGATTTCTTTCTCTATTCTACAACATAAATTGAAAACATGGCATGACCCAGATTAGACTGTTGAGTCATCCATAAAAATTTTAATAGGCCTGAAGGTATGTACACACCTTGTCTTCTTTTGCAAATATGGATCCTTGGTAGCAGCAAAGTGGAGCATATTTGGCACTTGAATTTTGCCAATCATGAGATATGAAACCTATTGGTATAGGTAACCAACAGTGTCCACCCATGAACTCGCAGTACGTTTCGTCCTTCCTGAACACCAATCCACAACAATCCCTCCTTTTCTTTGTAAAGCTAGGGGCCAAAAGCAAGAAGGGAAGAAAACAACATGAAGGCAAGAGATATCAAACGTGGCTACCAACTCACAAGGGGAAGCTCAAATAGATAACAAGCTTCCCAAACCTCGCGCCTTCGTAAAAATGGGTTAACTGCAAGGGACAAGAATCAAGAAGGACTAGGGTGGCCACCCCAGGAACTTGCACTGATTTTTGTCCTTCCCGAACTCCAATCCACCACAATCCCACCTCTCCTCTATAAATCTTAGGGGCAAAAGGAAGAAGGGAAGAAAACAACACCAAAGAAACAAAGATACCAAGAAAAGAGGGAAGCTCAACAGCACACTGAGTAGATGTCCGCTAGCTAAAAAGAAATCAAACAAGGAACCTAATAAAAAAGCATCCCACCTCTTCACACCCTCCCATCTACATTACGACTCAACACCCTTTCTAGCTTTACAGCATAACAAACAGCAATCAAACAACCAAGCAAATAAATCACAACCTAAACTTGACCACCGAAAAATACAAGGGCCACGATGAGACCGATGTGTGGACCACGTTACTAAAAGGTAAACAACCCCCCAACCCGACACAAGGCTTCAAACGACAAATAGACTACTAATAACAAAAGCACCCCACTGTTGCACCCCTCCATGTACAAAACACCCAACAAACTTTCTAGCAAGAAAGTAAACAAGGGTCAAGAATCAAACTCCGAAGAGGAGTTGTCACTGGCTGACACTCAAAGCTAGAGAAAGCCTTGGGCCACAAATACATCGATGGTGCAAGGCTACTAAAGGGAGGGATGCCCGCAAAGCGCACACCACGAAAGAAAGAAATGACTAAGTCCCACAAAAAACCCACAATCCAAAGGGAGGAACAAAGACACAACCCGCTACTTCATTTTCCCTTAGAAGGGAAGTGGCTCACAAGAGGACAAGGAATTCCCTCGATGACAAAGGCACGAGATAAGATTTCCACCCTCATGCCCATTGGCTGGGAAAATTGTGATCTCAATGGAGCTCAGACCGAGGGAGGGGTTTTTCATTACCTGGACACCCAACCCTTCCACGAGGGCATGTCGAGGCATGGTCAGGAGGGACTAGGTTGGCCAACCCAATGGGTTGAACTGCTCTTCATCCATCCCATACTGACCCCACCCCGATAATTTCCAATCACAAAAGGTTTGAGCTCTCAAGCGTGCGCGCAACCACTCCCTCGACCCAACCACTAGTAAAAAAGCTCACCCAAGAAAACACATCAACCACCGCCACCTTTTTGAGAGAACCAACCATGGAAGCCCACACCCTTGGCCCATCCCTTCCAACGAATGAAAGACTGAGCACCACCGCTCCGAATGAGCCTAAATTTATCCATCGTATTTCTCGAGCACCTCAACCCAGCAACCATGCCCGGCCGAACAGATCGTCGGAAGGGCTCCCAAGAAACAAGCTTCCAAACCCCCCGCAGAAACACATTGGGGGAATGAAAAACAAAGGATGGGTGGGACAAGCACAAGCATGGCTTGTAGGCACACATGAAAAATCAAGCATTACCTCAAGACAAGCAACCAACAATGTTCCCGCCAAACACCAAACTCACTCCCCTAGAGACACAACACACAGTCCCACATTGCAATCGAAACCGAACCAACCCGAACCAAAAAAGAAAACCCCTGCTATCAATGGTCCTACCGCAGGTTCACCTACGGTAACCTTGTTACAACTTCTCCTTCCTCTAAATGATAAGGTTCAATGAACTTCTCATGACGTTGACAGTGGTGAACCACCATCATCGACGCAATCCGAACACTTCATCGGATCATTCAATTGGTAGGAGCGATGGGCGGTATGTACAAAGGGCAGGGACGTAGTCAACATGAGTTGATGAGACGTGCATCTAGGAGTCCACCTGGACAACAACAACAATGGACCTCGATCACATGATTTCATATGGCAGCCTCAACGGAGAGGAAATAGAAGGAAATAAAACAACAAGACCAACTGAGCCCACAACCTCTCTTAGAAATGCTCCCCGACCATCCACGCCACGCACCGAGGCCACCTAGGAGTCCACCCAGACAGCAGCAATGGTGGACCTTGATCACTCGACCACCTACGGCAACCATGATGCGAAGGCAAAGGAAGGAAATATACGAAAATCAAGAGGCTCACTACACAATACAAGAACATATCCAAACAGGAGGAGTGATCAGGCAACTTCGCACCCTACTTACCCTACGTACAGGCAACCTAGGAGATTTCCAACAACTTTACCGACTAGACGATGAATAATTTTCCCCTACGACCACCTCCATGCAGAGAAGGGAGGTCAAAGCGTTCTACCTAGAAATCCTTCTTCCAAATAGCCCCCACCATTGATGTAGCAAGCCTCCTTCCCACTGGACCATGAGCGCACACACAATTGAAACAACAAATGCCCCCGAACCCTCCCCTCCCCGCACGGAGGCCACCTAGGAGTCCACTCGGACAGCAGCAACGATGGACCTTGATCGCATGATCGCCTGCAGCAGCCTCAATGCAAAGGAAATGGAAGGAAATGAAACAAGGCCAACTGAGCCCACAACCTCTCTTAGAAATTCCCCTTGACCCTCCACGCCGCGCACCGAGGCCACCTAGGAGTCCACCCGGACAACAGCAATGGTGGACCTCAATCAATCGACCGCCTGCAACAACCATGATGTGAAGGCAAAGGAAGGAAACAAATGCAAATCAAGAGGCTCGCTACACAATACAAGAACATATCCAAACAGGAGGAGGGATTGGGTAGCTCCACACCCCACGGGAAACCTAGGAGATTTCCCACAGCTTTACTAACTGGATGATGAATAATTTTACCCTACGGCCACCTCCACGCAAAGGAGGGAGGTCGAAGCATTCCACCTCGAAATCCTTCTTCCAGATAGCCCCCACCATCGACGTAGCAAACCTCGTCCCCATTGCACCATGAGCATATACATAATTGAAACAACAAGTGCCCCCCAACCCTCCCCTCCCCTCCCCACACAGAGGCCACCTAGGAGTCCATCTGGACAACAGCAATGATGGACCTTGATCGCATGATTGCCTGTGATAGCCTCAATGCAAAGGAAAGGAAAGGAAATAAAATAAGACCAACCGAGCCCACAACCTCTCTTAGAAATGCCCCCTGACCCTCCCCGCTGTGTACCGAGGCCACCTAGGAATCCACCCAAACGGCAGCAACGATGGACGTTGATCACTTGTCTGCCTGCAGCAACCATGATGCGAAGGGAATGGAAGGAAATAAATGCAAATCAAGAGGCTCACTACACAATACAAGAACATATCCAAATAGGAGGAGGGATCATCTAGCTCTACACCCCATGCACCCTACGTACAGGTAACCTAGGAGATTTCCCAGAGCTTTACCGACTAGATGATGAATAATTTTCCCCTACGGCCACCTCCACTCAGAGGAGGGAGGCTGAAGCATTCCACCTCGAAATCCTTCTTCCAGATAGCCCCCACCATCGACGTAGCAAGCCTCCTCCTCATTGGACCATGAGTGAATACACAATTGAAACAAACCAATGCCCATAAACATTGTGACTTAACATTTCCAACTGCAAAAGCCTGCCACGCATGCAAGATGCAAGGAAAAAGCTGACCCCTCTATCAAACATATGGGCCAACACATCTATCAAAACCGCAAAGACAACGTAACCATGAACGATGTGCACTTTGAAAGGAATATCAAGCCTTGACTTTACAATAAGGAGAACAACGCCTCACATTGCCCGACGGAAGAAGCAAGTAAGAGGGAGGGTAGGTGGTTTACAACCAAAACCCTTCCACGTCCCTCTTAAATGTATGCATCTCAACCAACAATGCCAACACAAAAAGAGTACAAGCACAAGAAACGAACACCATAAATAGATGAACAATGAAGAGGCCAACCATCACAAGGAGCCACACCACAACAAGCCATAGAACTCTGAGAACTTGAAGCAGAAGGGGAATTGTTCCATCCAATTCTCATCCTCCATTTGCATCACTGCAAACTTACAATCAATCTTTTTCACTCCAATGGTTGGCACACCAATGGGTACATCTTCCCTTCCATCGTAAATGTACAACTTCTTCAAATGTGGAACAATCATAGCATCACACTATTTCAAGAATTACATTCCTAGCACAGCCTCATAGTCATCTATCCACACTATAGTGAATTCAACCTTCCCCATCCACTCGCCAAGTGTTGCGTCCACCTTTTTAGCTACACCAAGAACATCATCAGGAGGAGAATTTACTGTCTTCATATGTGCCTTCACCGATACAAATTTCAGCCCAATTCTTCTCGCAGTATCTTCTCCCATGAAGTTGTGAGAGGCCCCACTATCCACCATAGTGAGTATGTCAACACCTCCAACCTTCATTCGAACATACTCCAACTTGTTCCTCTCAGGATCCCTCTGAGAGATCACCTCTGTAGTAGTAGCTGCACCGAGTATCTGCATCATCCCCACAGAAGCTTCTTCATTCTTTTCATTAGATTGTGCAATTGTAGCCACTTTCGGTCTAGAAGGGAAATTCTTCACCATATGTGGTTAAGCACATATCCAACACTTCAAGGCTTTCTTCGTCTTCGACTTATCATCTAATCTCGAAGAATCCTCTTTCTTCTTCTCTTTCGGCTTGTCAAACTTCTTCTTCCTATCATCAAAAGTCTCATCATAATGCTCCACCAGCCTGTCCACAGTAGCAAAAGCTTCTTCAAGTGTTCTAATACTCTGCCTCTTCACTTCATCGCGTGCCCAAGGCTTCAAACGAATAATGAAATTGAACACCTTGTCCCTCTCCGCCATGTCAAGAAGTTCTAGAACCACACTTGCAAACTCCTATTGGTATGTCTGAAGGTTCCCTGTCTTCTTTATGAATTTTATCTTCATCCTTGCTTCCCACATTTCATCCTGAGGGCAAAAATGGGTCTGCAAATCTTTCTTCATCTCATCCCACAAAGTAATGTCGCCAGCACTGCCATTAGCAATATGATCCACTCTCCTTCGCCACCACATCTTAGCATCCTTTGTCAAGAATTGAGTAGCTACCTTGACCTTTGTCTCATCATCAGATAGACCCAATCATTCCAAGTATTGCTCCATGTCCCATGGAAAGTTGCCAAGAGTCTTTGCACTCCTTGTACCATCGAAAGATTCTGGTTCCTTGACTTTCATATGAGGCACTCCTCCACCTGAGTTATTTCTCATGGCCTTCTTCAACACTACGATCTCATCTCTGGCTTCATCAAGTGATTTCTTCAAGTCCACGATCTCTGCAAGACCCTGGTCCCTTACTTCTTCAACCTCCTTGACCCTTACTTCAGGTTGTGTACACATAAGATCAATGTATTGGTGTTTAGTCTGGAGTTCCTTGAGCTCTTCCTTCATCTTTGAATTGGCCTTTTCATCTATGTCGATCAATTCCAACTTCGTAGTCTAGAAGGCTTCCATCTCCTCCATCTTCTCCAACACTTTTTCAATGAACCCAAGAGTAGTGTCCTCCGCACCGTGACTAGACCCAACCTGAGATTTAGCTGCCATTGTTAAAGCTTCTTTCTTCTCTACAATTGAGTTTTGACCATCCAACAGCTTCACCAAGATGCCTGCAACTTGAACGAGCCCTTGTTCCACTTGTGTGAAACAACTTCCTTCACCTGCAAGTACCTGCTTCACTATCTTCAATTTCCAAGTGTAACCACACCTGCACTTTGTCATGAGCAACCCTGCTCACTAGCTCCAACCGAGCTCTGATACAAACTGTCACACCCCAAGCCTACGATAGTCTTCCAACCGTGCTAGGCAAGGTGCGAAACCACCGAACACTTTCTTTTCACCAATACTTATGTTCGTGGACTATGCCTAACCAATTATTCCTACTTAGTTTGTGTTTCTCAAGCAAGTATTATTTATTTATCCTTTATACCAATTAACACCCATACACATTAATTATCAACAACAATTATAAATGCTGAACACAATTGCACAATATAAAGGGAAGGGAAACTCCCTGAACAATGAGTCTACCCAACAATATATTATACAACAATTTTACAAGATTTACAAGTATACTTGGAAACCCCAAGTTTCATACTTAGCCAAATTTACAATCCAAGGCAAAACTCGGTTGCCTAGCTTGTCGGCACCTCCGCATGGTCGTCGCATGACTCTCCAATGCTTTGTTCACCTTGTTGCATGATCTTGTTGTTTTCCCAACTCGAGCGTGCCTCCAAGTCACCACACACAGGTGCCTCCACCCGAGACACACCTCCGTCCACAATCTCAACACTTAACCAAGTCATCGTGCACACTTGCACGATGGGTGGGCGCTCACCTGAGTCACCAAGACACCCATGCCAAGTCATCGCACAAACTCGGTGCTCCTCCATTTCACCGTCGAGCAGCTTCGCACAAATTGGGTGTCACACACCCGTGCACGCCTTAACCAACCGTTGGGCGACCCTGCTCGCGCCTTTCACCTAAAAACAAGATGAGCGACTAACTCCATGTGGCCTTGCCCAATGATGGGCACATCTCCAAACTACGCCTCTCTTCCTTTGTTGTGCCTTCACCTTGTTCTGCGCACTCCTCTTTGCTGAGCGATGAGTGAATGTGCATCAAATTCCATCCATGTATTTGCAATATATACCCAGGTCAGGGTGAAGTCTAGCTACTCATTCGACCTGCTCAACTCTCCACATGCCATCATAACATGTGCTTTGAACTTCCTCCTAATGTGTTCACCCTCCGTCGGCTCCATACATTTGTTGGTCGGCCTGTGGGTTGAGCCACCCTCTCCCCACGCCATATAAACAGCTCGCCCTCCTCTTCCTTATGCACATAACATTCACATAACCAAGTCTGACCTCGCACTGTTCCAAACCGCAACTCGTTCAGCCTTCCACTTGCGCGCGCTCTCCACCCGGTCGCGGTCACACGTCGGTAGAAATGCAGGTCATTACATCCTCCTCAACCTAAAATCATTGTCATCCTCGACAACATACCATCCTGGTAGCCATCCACCAAGATCATCATCCATGTCTATCTCATCCTTGGTCCATGATGTCAACTTCTCCACATACTACAAACATCCATGCAACATATGTAGAACTTCCATCTCCACCATGTGCCATCCTCATCCTGTGAACTGTCCTCCATGTCTTCCTGATGCCAACATCTCTCTGTATCGAACACCAACTCAAATCAGCCTGATATCAACATATCTCTACACACTTCCGAACTTCATGTTTGAACTAGTTGGGTAGCCAATCCAACTGTCACGCTCAAGCCATGAGAGTGAACATCCTTATGCCTTCACTAGTCTATCTCAGATTTTTTCCACATCTCGGACTCACAAAAAATCTCACCCATGCTTAGGTCCATGGAAACTCCATCCCATATGCAACATGTCATGTGCTTGATGCCAAGCCATCCCTGCACCATCTTTCATACCTGCTCAACCTGTTATAAGGACTCACTGCCATGAGGAGCTAACAATGAGCCCCATCTTCTTGTCCATCTAAGAAGATGTGGAGGGCGTAGAGCTTGAAGGCTCACCCTCACTAATCAACTCAATCCATCTATCAGGATCTTCAATCTCCATCCTTTGTAGATAAGTGACCGGATCCTCCTCTTGGACATTTGGCCTCACATATGCCTCATCATCATCATCGTCATCATCCTCGACTGCTTCTAGCCTTCTTGACACATCCAAGATGCTATCCGAAAGAGTCCTGATGACCAATGACTGCTCGGTAAGCTTTGCCTCAACCATAGACAACCACTTACTCATGTCTTCCATCCGCTCCTCCTCCTCCATTTGCATCATTTCCAACTTACAATCAGGCTTTGTCACTCCAATGGTTGGCACACCAATGGGTACATCTTCCTGTTACACTGAAATTTGTCACCTTGACTATCTGCAGTCTGTGTGGCCTCATCAATAGCCACATTGTCCTCTTTGTCAATCCCCATACCTCTGCTCTTCATGTCAAAACTTCAAAGAGAGAGAAAGTCACTTGAAAACATGTTTATCTCTGGGTACGCAGGTTCTCTCTACCTTGCCTGCGTGTACGCACTCCAAATACACTAGACCTGTGTCCTTATACGCTCTGTAAGCTAAAGGTTGGGTGCGTACCCCTGTAAAGGTCAAAAGGCGCAAGTTTCATCTTTAAAAAGTTACTTGTGGTCACTTCTAGAGCCTTCTAGAAGAGTTTTTGACGTGTATTGAGCGCCTCCAGATGGTTCATGCACCCCTATGATAGAGGAGCTTATCCCATCAAGAGAGGAGCTACCCCATCCAAAAGAGGGAGTATCCCATTGATGTTGGAACTGAATAACCTCCTCTAGAATACTATAAATACAGGCATTGGGCCAAAGGAGGGGAGGTTGAAAGCTGAACATTCTAAAAGGAAAATGCTGCTGGAATTAGGACTTCCATTTGTTGACTTGTGAGGAGAGATCACTATCCTTCCTTGTTGCCATAGTGGGAGTGGGTGAGCTTGTCAAAGTAGAGGAAATCTCTTGCTGGACCCTGGGAGGAGCTTGCACAACACCAAGGCTCAGGTTGTAATGGTTCCTTTGATTATTTAATACAAATAAGTCCATTCTTCTCAATGATTTGTTAATGAATTATTTCATGTATTCCTTGGTCAATATGATAGATATGCTTTATTTTATGATGAATTTTCAGATGCTATGTAATTGTTTGCTTTGTTAGTGTATGCAGGTATGAAAGTGAAGGAGGAGCTCATCTGGATCAACAAGACTAGACTGCTACAACAAGCGTGGGACCTAAGGTAAGATCGAAAACATTTGAATTCTCGTAGAATGATGTTTATATAGAGAAGGATAGCTCTTGTTTGGTTTGTTTGTCATCAGAGAGTCTTAGACTCCTAGGAAGGTTGGATTTGTCCGCAAATATAACCCATTCCGTGTGACAAGGGGGAGGGGTCTGTAACAGCCCTAGTTTAAAATTTCATGTAATAAAGTTAATAAAGGCAAAAATAAGACAAAGGTCATCGGACATGTATTCCAAACTTAATGTTGGCCAAAACATCCTAGTGGGTGTTCATTTCAGTTTATTATGACTAAGTAAATTGGCAAAGGAATTGGAAAAGGAAAATAGGCATTAAATGGCATTTATTTATAAAAATAAAGGAAATTAGGAGAAAAGAGAGATGAAAGGTCACAAATTTTCATGAGAGGAAAATTGAAGGAAAGATAAATGAAAATGAAGAAAATAGAGGCATCAATGATAAAAAGGCTTTTGAGGATTAGTTCACATCTTTTTGTCAGTTTGACTTTGGGATTGGCTTCAATGAGAGAAGAGCACCAAGAGGAGAAAACAAGAAAAGGAAGAAAAATGAAGACAAAGGGAGGACAAGGAAAGCAATGGACATGCAAGGGAAGTTGGATCAAGTAGTTTCAGTGGGAAGACTTGTAGGTAACAGGTTGCATGTGTGATTTCCTAGCTATTTTGTAAAATCATGTTACATGCATGTATGTATTTTGTTATCTTTTTATCATTGGCATGGATTTTTTTAGGTGTGAAAACGGTTTCAGTCTGGCCTTTCCATTTCTAGATAGCCATTGTGTGATGGGGTTCTTTTATTTGGTTGAGCATTGGATTGTCAGATGGTTTTAGAAATGGGTGAGGTGGTCTGAGAAAAATTCCCAAGGGTTGGGGATGGAGGTTGTTTAATATCCAAGAATCCCTCAATATGTGGGTGGAGATAGGAAAATTCCTTAGGTTAATGACTTCCTAAGGCATCCAATCTTGTTTTGTGCTTAGTGATCTCTTGACTAGTTTTGGCGGTATCACGGAAGCCTAAGGGTGGAGATGGTTTAATCTTTGGGAATACCTAGGTGTTTTATGCATTAGTTTTCTTATGTGATCTCTTGACAAGTTTTGGTGAGATCACAAGAGAATGATGGTGGAGGTGGTTGAATATATGGGAAGCCCTAGTTATTTATGTCTTGATTCCCACATTCATGCTTGGAATATGGCACGGGGGTGATTGGTTGAAAGAAAGAATTGGTCCATCTCAATCTATGGTCTGGTGGTACATGGAAGTCACTGACTTGGTTTGCTTTTGCATATGTTAATAAGAGATATTTTCCTATTGTATTTCATGGGTACTTGTGATTGTTATTATGTGGCTTTGATGGATGTTCTATCTTGGTTATTATTTTGATTATATGTTAGTTATAAGCATGGTTCCATAACAAGTTCTAGCTATGGCCCTTGACATGTTTTGCTTAGTTGATGAATGATTATTGAATGAATGGTCTAAAAAATGTTATTTCATCTATTATGATAGGGAATTAGACCTTCTTGATGATTCTCAAATAAGTATCAGGCCCCTAAGTTCATATATGCATTCATGACCTGTAGACTACATGTTCTCTATATGTTTGATGAAATGATTGTCATGGTTAGGCCTACTTAGGTCAAGTATTTGATCAATTTCTATATTAATTCCTTTGTCCTAATGTTATTTATCATTCTGGAAGTATCATTGAGTTATAGGTAGTGGTTTAGAGGCTAGCTTGAAATGGTGGCTCAAAATCCAAGACCATGCCCTCTGAACTGAAGAATTTAGATCACAGTTGCACCCTGGTAGGATTATGCATTTCGTTGGAGGCCTTAAATCACATGGAGGCCTTATCATGCATGCATATGGGAGCCCATGTCACTAAAATATCATTTTAGATCAGGGTTTGGTTACTAGGAGTGGTTTTTGAGCTCCTAGGTGTCTTTTAGCTCCTGAGGAAGGTCAGTAAAGTTTCAGTTTGTCAACTCCACTTCGTTAAATATAATTAGGAGCTTGCATCATGTCATAGTAGTAATCATATCATGTTTACCTTGGCCAGTCAGTGAAACTAGTTAAATTTGGGAGGGTTGGTTACACTCAAACCAAAAAAAATTGTTGCGGAGATGTAGCAAGAAGCTCTAGAGTTTTTTAGGTCAACATTACTAAATCATGGAGAGGCAATGAATTTGGAAGTAATGTTTGGAAAATCTTTCCATTTTGATGACCTTATGAATTTATCCAATGAAGAAATCATAGCTCCCATTGGGTAAAATGGTTATATCGATTACTGGACAAATGATGAGAGTGTAAATTTTGATTTATTTGTCCATGGAAACAAATTTTCTCATTGTCACCCCAACGACTTCTTCATTTCAATGAGTTAAGATAACATAATTTTTTTAAGTGTCTGCAAGCTTTTTTCATTGTTTACTTAATCATTGTAAGGTAACTGGGAGACCAATCAAATGCAACCCATCCTACAACCACTTTTCACCTCCTCGTATTGCCACCTGCTTATATCTAGATACAAATTTAGCGAGCAGATGATAGTGATTGATTGATTGGTTAATTCATTTATTTATATATTTATGTTTTATTTGTTGAAGCTGAAATTTAATTATGTTTACTCTCTCTCTATATATGTGTGTGTGTGTGTGTGTGTGTGTGTAGGTGTGTGTATGTGTGTGTGTGTGTAGGTGTGTGTTTGTAGCTCTTCCATGTGTAATTTGTAATAGAGTCAAAATTTTAAAAACCTTGGCATACTTACATTACATTATGCCTACACATATCCCCCATATTGGGTCATAGAGCACCTCTCGGTCGAGCAAGGGTTTCAACATTATCAAACATCTTTTGAAAATATATATATATATTGTAGATTTCAATCTATATTGGTGCATTACAAAATTTATTTTTGGAAAGGTTAAGATGAAAAACAATTATAGTAGAAATAAAAGAGTTTTCATTTTAAACAATTTTATATATTCAAGAAAAATATATTAAAAATAATTATGTATTTGGAATCTCAACAATCGAATCTATATTTTTTTATAGTTTATTGACAATGGATTTGTCTAGCGCATAGAAAAATAATTTTAAAATATATATTATTATATTATATATATATATATCTATATATATATATATATATTCTATATATATCTATATATATATATATATTATATATATATATATATATATATATATATATATATATATCTTGAGGGGTATTTTAAAAAATGGAAGGTTATTGTAATTTAAATCCAAACCACCAAGCTTTTCATCCACAAAAAATATATTTAATACAACCAACTCAGTAAACATGTACGCTATAATTTTCACTCCTGCAAGAAGAAAAGGAATTTAAAAAAATATGGATGCACTCCAAAATTTGCATGCACTCTAAAAATATGCAACACTATAGTATGATCACATGCTCAATAAATGTGCACATGATCTTAGAAAATTTTCATCCTTTTATAACCATGTCTATCACTCCTCACCTCCTCCCCATTTACCTCTCTTCCCCAACCCATGATTACCATATCTCCTAGTCTCATCTATTGCTTGATGTCACCTAACTCCCTCCCTTATCCGTCCACCATTTACATATTCTCACCTCCTCCTCCTTTTTATCTATTATACTTCCCCCTTGTAACCAATCCCTTTATCTCACCTATCTCCCTCTCTTCTCACCCCTTCCCTTTCACACTCATACCCATCTAACTTCATTTCCTACTTACCTTCTCTCCCAACCCCTTCATATCCTCCACCTACTCTACTCCTCATATCCACCCTTCCCTAACCAACTACACCCCCATTTTCCTCTTACTAAGTCTTTCCTCCTCTCTTCCTCCACAACCCCCCCTCCATCTTACCCCACTCCCTCACTTGGATCCTTCCTCTTATTCTTCATGCTCACCACTCCCCCTCCCCTACCCATATAGCCTTCATCTTTTCTCACCTCTTCCCTTTCTTCCCATCCCATCCCATGCCCTCATTCCCACCTTTCCTAGTCTTACCTATATCCCTCTCTTCTCAACCATCACCATTTTCCTTCTATGCTCATATGCATTACCTCTCTTAACATCTTATCTCCCAACCCCCTAATATATTTTTCATCCTTTACATCATTCCCAATACTCCCCCTTCCCTACCCATGACCTATTTTCTTCTTATCACCTCTATATCCCACAACATTCCCTATTTCTCCGTATCCCTCCCTTGGATCCTCTCCTCCTCCTCCCTTCATCTTGCTATTCCCTCCCACTTGGCTTCTCAATCATTTCCTTTATTTTTATTTAAACTCTTCTCACCTCCTCCTCCTTTTCCCCTTTCATCCCACCCCTTCATGCTTTCATCCATTTCTCTCACTTATCCCCCTCTCTTATTTATCTCTTCCTCACGTACTCTCCTTCTCCCCCTCCATTTCACCACAATTTATCTTGTATGCTCCCTCCTTTCCCCTACTTGAATTCCAATCTACCTTAGAACTATCTCTAGGATAGAAGGAGAGAGATTAAATACGAAAAATGTGGGAGGGGAAATGGAAGAGAGAGAGGGAGGGAGAGAGAAATAGAGCTAGGGAGGTTGTTATGAAGGAGGGACTAAGGAAGGGAGGGAGGGATAGAGAAATAGAGAAAGGGAGATAGAGGAAGATTTAGAGAGAGGGGAGAGATGATGGATAGGGTGTGAGAGGAAGGGAAGTGTGGAAGTGAGAGAGAGGGATATGGGAGAAGAGAAGAAGGCAGGGACAAAGAGGGAGAGTGGGGGATAGAGAGAGAAAAAGTGTTAAAAAGAGAGAGAAGATGGGAGTGTGAGAGAGAGTGAGAGGGAGTAAGGGAAGGAGGGAGGGGGGATAGAAATAATTATTGAGAGAGAGAGGGTTTTTGGTATTATGGGAGGGAATAAGAGATAGGAAAAGAGAGCAAGGGACAGGGAGGAAGGTTTAGAGATATGGGTAGAGAGGAGTGGGAAAGGGAGAGAGATTAAGAGAGAGGTTGTGAGTGAGAGGGAGAGAGAGAAATGGAAGCCCGAAGAGAGAGAGAGAGAGAGTAGGAGAAAGGTGGAGAGTGACAGGGAGGGAGAGATGGGTTAGACAGAGGTGGGGACATAGAGAGAGAGGAAGGGACAAAGAGGAGGAAAAAGGTGGATACTTACAAGGAGAGAGTGATGGGTTATAGAGAGGGGGGAGAGAGATAAAACCAAGGTTGGGTGAGAGTGTGAAGGAGGGACTACGGGAGGGTGGGACAGAGGGAGGGAGGGGTAGAGAAAGAGAGGAAGGGATAGGATGGTAGGTTGAGGTAGAGTGGTAAATGGGTTGCGTAAGAGGGAAGAGTGAGTGAAGGAGATAGGTGTAGTGGACACACACATAAACCTAAAGAGAGGAAAGTGAGGGGGTAGAGTGGGGTAGAGAGAGAGAGAGAGAGAGGAAGGGAGGGATGGAGTTTCCTAGGGGGAGTGATATATAGAGGGGGTTGGGAGAGATATAAAGTGGTAGGGTAGGGGAGGGAAAGAGAGAGATAGAGAGAGGTAAAGACTGAGAGGAGAGGGAGTGGGAGAAACTGGAAGATGAATTTTGTTTAGGGAAGTGGCTAGTAACACCCCGGATGGATTTGTAGTATTTTTCAAATCATGTATCTAAGAGAGCTCAAACTTGAATCAATTTCCAGGTTAATGGTGTTCCATTATGAGGAGGGGTTTGGTATGCATTCATATGGTTATTTTAGGTTTAGATTTTCTCTAGGGACCCTATTGATCAAGTATGTTGCAATTTAATATGATACATTTAAATTTAGGTTCACTTTTTCCATTTAAACAAATTACGAATTAAAAAATATTTATTGATCTAAATTTATGAAGGGAATGAAATTATATATAGATTTATAACCAAAACACAAATATACAGTGAAAAATTACTTCTATTAATAAATGTAAAATGTTGAAATTGTATAAATGTATAATGAAAATATTTTTCTCGAATGGTGGTAGCTTATCTCTAAGAAGAGATGTGAAAGATACTATCCTTTGATGAACTGTGTTATAATGAAGCTTGGAGGCCTTTTTACCATAACGAAGTAATGAGAAACCCTAAAAATCTAAAAACTTAACCCTAGGAGATGAAGTTCCAAAGGCTTATCGGCCCTAATGGGGTAAGTTGGAATGTTAACTTCAGAGGGTCATAACTTTGGCATACAATCTCCATTTGGTGCACACAGTAGCCTATTGGAAAGGTCTATCCAAGAAATACATTTTTTTACTACAAAGGGTAGTTAAATATTAACCAATTTTCAAAATAAAAAATCCATTTATGGCCTCAAAATGACTCTGGAAGTCAAGACCTGAAAACTGTAGAAAAACTGCCAAAATAGAATATTGTGTTGAGAGCTAATGGAATAGGTGGGCAGCCACTGATATCCACCTGTAACAGTCCTCCCCCCTTAGGAATAAATGTTATACATTGCATTGAGTGCCTCCATTAGATGGAAAAACTTCTACTGAACATAGCCCCTAGTGAGTCACTTGCCTTGGTGCAGGAGCTAACCTATTTTGACAACTCAATGCAACTAGATCCTTTGTTGGAAAGCACTCTTAATATGTGTGTCCATGATGTAATCAATTGTAACCTATTGAATGCAATATAGGTTAATCTTTGTTGGTGTTATCTACTCTACAATTTCTAATTTGTCCAATAATGGTGGAAAGTATGGTCTAAGGTATTCCCCATTGAACACTAGATGTAGGCCAAGAAAGGGGGATACTTTTCTCAAAAGCATTGCCACCCACAACCTTGGTGATGGTATAATTTCCATAGTGGAGTGTCCAAATATTTTGATCGGATTTTGCAAGGCATTCCTTCTGAAAATACAACCAAATATTATCTTTTTATTGAAACTTATGTGGTACTCAGTGTTGATCATGGCATTGTTTGTACTTAGTGTTCGATTTTTACAAGATATCATGGACACATTGGTGGATGTGTTGAATTTGTTCAATTAAATTAGTAGCTTTGTTGGCTCTATATTTAACACATATATATATTTTGCCTCTATATTTGTAACGGACAATGCGACATCCATGGTACCCAATGGTTAAAATCCCAAGCCCACCTAAAAGGGATTGTGGCACTACAAGGAAAATACCTTCTAGGAAAGGTTATAACGGAGGATTTTAGTGCTTTAAAATTGGCCAAAATTATCAAAAAAACATTCGCTAAAACATTT
>APFE030612180.1:6813-18948 GCA_000404065.3 Pinus taeda | reverse complement strand
AGAGAGAGAGATTTGATTGACTTCATTAGTGAATTTAGAAATTGAAGACATCAACAAATTCATTCTTTACAATATTGAAGCAAGAAAACCGTGGGTCACATTGTATGAAGAGAAGAGGAGGAAATGGGATAGTGACAGGAAATAATTCAAACGGTTGAATAGTAGAAGTGTGCCTTATCCTGATCATTTAAAAGAAAGTATGCCAATGACAATCCCTAACAATTGGGTTGTTGATCAAGCCAGAGAGAAATACGGTGCATCTGGTTGTTTCCCGCACGCTGAAGAGAATGTGTTAAACATAGGGATTGGGTGTAGCAACTTGGTAATTATAATCTCTTTTTGTACAATTTTAACTTCATATTACACCTTGGAATTATAACACACACATATATATTTTTAATTATGTTTGGGTTATTAAACACATGACACTATGATTTTTTCACTTTTTTTTAGGTGCATTTGTTCCCATCTATGTGGGCATATGGACATGATTTTCACGCGAAGGATGTTGATGATGGATGCATGGCACAAGACTATGGAGTGGAAGTCGATTTTGACCAATCTAGTGTTGTTAGCCACCACGATCAAAACCTAATGCAAGGGACATTAGGTTACGCTAGAAAGATACAGGATATCATTCAAGTGGACTTCTCTTCATTCCAATGTGTTATTTTTAGGTGCACGTGGTGGGACACCTTTGATTGGAATAATGTAAAGGAATATCGTGATAGTGGGATGATATCTATCAACTCTAGAAAGATGTGGCATGAATCTAGGGAGCCTTATCTTTTCCCAAAACATGACAACCAGGTGTTCTAATACCCATATGTGTTAGATAGGGATTTGTGGTTCGTATTAAGACACGACCTTAGATTAAAACATGTTTAGAACAAAATTGTTATCATGCCAATCATCGAGGAAGATAATCAAGGTGATGACAATGGACAGTGATATGTACTTGTGTTATTTCATCATTTATACTATTTTTGTATGTTTTTGTTTTCATTATTTCGCTAAGTATTTATAATTGTTGTTGCTCCCACTACTGACATATTTATTCTGTGATTGACATATAAAATACATTAGTCTCATACATAAAATACATTTTTTTTATTAAATGAAAAATGTATTTATTAATATCGAAACATAACTTTAAATTTAAAAAATAAAAAATTAAAAAAAAATCGGTGCACTAAAAACACAGTCATGCACCAACTTCGGTGCGTTGTCAAACACAACCACACCATAGATGGTGCACACATATCTATGAAGCACCATTTTTGGTTCACAAATCTAAATTTTTGTAGCAGTGCACCAAACGTATGCACTAGTGTGCACGTTTAACATTTTTGCATCGAGATGAAACGTTCATGATATCTAACACACCAATATATATCTCTATTTTTAAATATTATTTAGGCAGTGCGTTGAGTAAATATGATAGCACCATTGTGATCAGAACATACCAACCGCACCACATTTGTGACGGCGATTAAGAGGCATTTGTTTAAGTTTCAAATAGACTTGGTGATGCATCTTTTCCCTACTTAGATTATGTAAACTAAATATTTTTTTTTTTATGTATTTGTAACTAAGTTATTTAAAGTAGACATGTCATTATCATTATGAACATAATGTAATATTAGCTAGGAGAGATGTGAAAAAACATGAATTTTAGTGAATATCTCGTGATAATTTAATTTATATAATTTAAAATGTATGATTTAACTCAAATTTATTATTGAAAAAGGTTAAATTTAAACCAATACAATAGAAAATAAAGAACCAAAATAGTATCAAAATGTTATATCTTTATTACTAGAAAAAAATTTACTTGCCTCTTTAAGGGAGAACTTTCAATAGATAAAAACACCAACTACAAGTAACTTGATCACAGGCCTTATTTTACATTTCTTTATCCTCATCACTAGAGAGATTTTTTTTTAATTTAAATTGGTAAGATTTGTTATAAATATTAAATTTAAATTGCTTGAAAATCTCATAGCTTCAGTAATAATATAAATTTTATAAAAATAGAAATTTTTAAGTTGTATTAAATATAAACTAATTGCGCCAAGAGATGCTCTACAACTCAATATGGCAGAGATGTTGTTACATAACATTAAATTTAAAAATAGTCAGATAATAATTGAAATTAACAAATTAAAAATAGTAATAAGAAAAAAATTAATGTCGATCATAATTACAATACTTCAATTTACACCTTAATCTTATATAACTTTATATAGAGAGATAATTTAACGAAAGAAAAGAAAATAGCTTTTATTATGAGGAAGAAATGAAATGAGTAAAAAAAATATAATTTACTTTTTACTACAAGGAAAAAATGTATTTTTTCACATGACAATAAATAGTATTATTGATATTACATTATGTTTAATTCATTCTATGTTCCATTTACATGTGATGTTTAAAACAAAAATATATTTATAACGAAAAATATTTTATTGAAAACATAAGCAACATATTTCAATGTTCATATTAAATTACATATTTTTAAAGATACCTTATATAGAGAAAAATAAAGTAATTTAAATTGAAATTTTCTCATATTTTCACTTTAGTGAGAAAGATTGAGAGAATTCTTATTCCATTAGTAATTGCTTTCTAATTCAATGTATAAGGGATATTTGTAAAATTTTCAGTGTTTAATATGGATTTGATATGTAATATTAATTTAGAAAATATTAATAATAAAAATAATTTAATGTATACATACAGGCAAAAAATATGAGGGGGCATATTTGAACATTTTAATACGGAGAACGTGGACTATAAATAAAATGTTTCAATGTCAACTACATATATATTAATATACCATCTGCCTAGATCCACCAAGCGCCTAGAGGGATCAAATCTCTTTTCACTCAAAAAGATGTTTGCATCTCAAGATATTTCATCCCTCTCGATGCTTGGTAGATCTAAAGTTAAGTTGGACCTAGGCTACAATCTCTTTTCACTCAAAAAGATGTTTGCATCTCAAGATATTTCATCCCTCTCGATGCTTGGTAGATCTAAAGTTAAGTTGGACCTAGGCTACAAGTTGTAAAAAAAAATTGACTTAAGCTTTTAATTTTAACAATAGAGTGAATTTTATGAACCAATATTGAATTAGTTAATTTTTATTTTTGAATAATTTATTATTAATAATATTTTATATTAAAAATTGAATGAGTTACACATTTTTCCTCTTTTTAAGAACTAACTAAATTATTTTACCTTTAATTATTTAGTATTGAAATATTTTACTAATTAACTTAGATTGAATATCAATGAACTATCTAAGCAATAGAAAAATATTTATTCTAATTGTATAATCATAGTTTCAACCATACTAAACTTAGCAATTTATAAAAATATCTTTGCATTTTTTTTAAATTAAGTTGTTTTACATGCAATTTCCTATATAAAATTTTGATATAAATTCACCTATACATAATCCATAATAAACATTATTTCATAAAAATAAACAGAATAATGATAATCATCTAACAAACATAAAGATTATCTAAGATAAACATTAAAATTCACTACCATCATCTAATTATATACACTTTTAGTAACACATATAAACACCATTAGCTAGCACACAAATCTAATAATATAACAGGGCATCATCATCATGATCATATCTAGCAAAACACAAAAATTGTAATCTAACATCATCACCACACACATCCTCAAATTAATATAAATCTCATGTCAAATAATTGTTATCACGTACACATCTATCTACAAGCACATTAAATGAGAATATCTAACATGACCTGATAATATACACAACAACACCAACATATAAATTGAGTACATAAACATGGACAAAAGAAATGCAATATATCTATATCTATATATATATATATATATATATATAATATATATATATATATATATATATTATAATATATATATTACACACACACACACACACACACACACACACAAAGAAGTCAAATAACCACATCATAAAGTCAGACATGTGCAATCAAATATCTGATACAACACAAGTAGTAGTGCCTGCAACTTGGTCTGTAGCAGAAGACAATGGATGGTCAATTATTGTCTCATCAAGTACGTCTATTGAACTCAGCTGAGGTGGAGGAAAACTAAGAGATGGATGGTCTGTAGTAGAAGGACGTGGTTGGGCTACAATAGAAGGACATGGTTGGTCTACAGGAGAAGGTGGTTGGTCTTCTCTGTCAGGAGAAACATACGCCACATCCTCTAGCTCTACAATCTCACCATCATCATGGGATTAATGAGGAGGTGTACCACCAGAAGGATCACCAACACCCTGATGGCCATGATCCGATGGGGTGGCACCGCTAGAAGCATCATCATTACCACCCTCGTCATCATGATCATGATCATGACCCTCATCATCATGATCATCATAATTACCCTCATCATCATCATGACCACCCTCATCATCTGATGGATGTGTTGTTGCATGATACCATGTAGCCCTCATCATTGACATTTCCCTACTAGATCTGATGACATGCCACATAAGAGATATCAAATCTTGTGGATAGGTCTTTTAGAGATCCATGAACATCATATCCATGTTGATATCCCGAGGCCTCGCAAGGGAAGACTCCCTGATGAACCAAAACTTTGACAAATCTATCACAATAGTCCATCTAACATCACATAGCAGGCTTCTGCCCCCTGGACACCCATGCCCCCATAAGGATGTGCCTCACCCTCACCTACTTGGTCCTCACCCATCTTCTCATCTCCTCTATCTGGTGGTAGGGGAGGAGCCATCTCCCCATCATATGAGCCAATGTCTACGAAATATATAGTACACAAAATTAATTAGTTAATTTCATTAAACAATTTAATAAAACAAGTTAAGAACGCACTAGAATAAATTTAATTCTAATTCATTAAAAAAAGAAAATGAAACTAGATTAATTTAAATGAAACACTAACATTACTTATATCGTTTGGAGACTCATTTGTTTTGAAGAAGATGTTGGGAAACCCTCTCCAATCAATCCCTGTGTACGGATACCTCAACACGATAGACACATGGTCATCCACATTCGTCAGTGTCTCTAGTGCCTCGTCTGAAATCCTGGACGGAAAATTTGGCATGCCCCCTCTTGGGCACCATCCTCCCCCACATGCGCTTGTGGGTCTCAATGAATAGCCTAGGAGGGATACGATCAAATTTAGGCCTCGTCTCCTGAAACCTCTCAAAAAATAAACAAAAAACCTCAGAAGAAAAAAGGAAGGTCTCCCTCCCCTGTCTCGAAAATGCACACCTATCTAAAGTTATACGAAATTGCCTCAAAAAAATGGCAAACCATTTGATGCAACGTGGCCGCTTAGTCAAATAATCAACATAATATAAAAGAGGAAACTAATGCACTGCCCATCACCACAAGGATGTGAAATGGTGTTGACTAATAATGAGAGGCACCTAGCCCCCTCAGTAGAAAAATAAGAAATTTTTAGTTGTCCACCATAGACCTAAAAATTTGATGGACGAACTGCATGAGGCCCGACATATCTGAGTGTATGAAAGCTAACTCGCAACTACAACACCATGGGGAGCACCAGGGAACTGGGGAAAATCCTCCCCTCTCCTAGATAGGCTAGTGCTAAAGTAAATGTCCTCCTCAATGGGCCTATACCAAAATTCAAGACAGACATGGAAATCTTATTGTTGGACATTCCATCGGCGGACCAAATGCACCAATAGGACAAAGTGTGCCTTAAGGATGTACCCTCCTCATAGTATTTGAGGAGGCCTACATTCCTCAAGAGCGCTTGGGTCGTTGCAGTAACAGGGCGAGGGTTAAATCCCTCTCCCTCTCTCTCGCTTTCCATGGTCAAACAATATTATACGGGTCCACCTGCTGCTCCTGCTCTTGCTCCCTTAATTGATGTCTTTGCTACATGATTGACATATAAAGTACATCAGCCTCATACATAAAATACAATTTTTTTATTAAATGAAACATGTATTTGTAACTATGAAAACATAAATTTCAATCTAAAAACAATAAACTACCAGTGCACTCAAAACACAGTCATGCACCGATTCTGGTGTGCTGTCAACTATAAATGCACCGGTAACAATGCTCACATAAGTATGATGCACCGTGAGTGTTTCATAAATTTAACTTTTCATAGTGGTTCAGCATACTTGTGCACCAGTGTGCACGTATAACCTGTTGGCATCGAAACAATACGTTCAGGTTATTCAATGCAACAAGCTATAGGAATATTTTAAATTATTTCTTTAAGTTGTGTTTGGTAAATATAAATGCAATGGGGTTGACGCACTGATAGACAATATGTTGCATCTTTCACATTGCATTTACATTTACAAAACACATCACCACAATATTGGTGTGTTATCTTCACGCACCAAAATTCGGTGCACCCTGTAAATTTACAGGGTGCACCACGCCTAATGCGAGATGAACATATCGAGTGCACCGCATGTCGATTTTTTTTTTTAATGACTAGTTCAACCTAATTTATAATTATAATTCACTAAAAACATAAATTAGAAAGAAACATGGAGATTACTTGGACATTTGGTCATCGGGCAGGCATTTTGGACACGTAATGGAGGAAAATAATTTTTCACATTGTTTGAAAAATTAGAAAACTCAAATAGTGAATGGTATTGAAAAGTGGTGAAAAAGAGAAGAACCAACATCAAGGCACTTGAACGTGGCAAGAGTGGCACTTGTGCTTCACTTTTATCCCACACTATAGATGGTGAAAATGAAAATTATGGTTGTGAGGGTTTTTTTATTTAACCCTCATCTCGTGCATTTCACGAAGTACACCAAGGTGGGATATATCCAAAAGTCCCAGTTTTTTTTTCGGTGCTTTATCGAGACGCAATAGGGCTTTACATTACCTGTAACACATCGGTGCTATGGTTTTACAGTAGCACCGGTATTTTTTTAGAAATTAGAAATCATCTATCGGTATGATTTATAAGATTCCACTGGTGTTATGGTCTTTTTTTTTAATTATTGTGGTGCTTTATCGAGACACACCAAGGCTTTACATTACCCATAACACATCGGTGCTATGGTTTTACAATAGCATCGGTCTTTTTTTAGAAATTAGAAATCATATATCGGTATGATTTATAAGATGCCCCGAGGTGTTGTTATATATTTACCGCACCAACAAGTCATTGTCTAATAGCCCCGGTACGTTCTACTATATGAAAGAGTCTAGTGCTAGTGAATTTTCAAACACTGGTGAGTTTGGGTATTTAGCGCACCATGGTTTTATATTTTTCAAAAAAAAAAATCTACCATGCACCATGTTATATGCAGCCCTGGTGCATGTATTGATAATAAAGCATTGATGTGCTTGAATAATTTATATGCACCATCAAATAGACATCTGCTAAAACATCCACCCACCCACCTCCGCTACAAATGAATTTTTGTTCTATTTTTATAGGGGCCTCTGCAAAAACCTCTGCTATAAGGTATTTTCGTTGTAGTGTGGCTAGTTGAGCTATGGAGAGCTCTGTTGTAGTTGTACTAAACATAGGGGAGACTCTCATTACATGCTCATGGGGTCTTTGACTTGTACATGTGCAAAATGTGCATGATCATGATTTATCCTATTAATGACATATTTCTAGCCATTAGTTTGGGGGTTAAAAGATATTTATTTGGTGAGCTTGGTGTCCAAAAATGACTAGAGGCTTGACTTAAATGCACTTCAGAACCTACTATCCCAATCTAATATAAGTTTCTACATATCCCAAAAAGTTCCCAAACCTATTAGAAGAATAGTTTGGGAATGGATTCTACTATGATACTCTTCTT
Organism: Pinus taeda; assembly: GCA_000404065.3. Lineage (NCBI taxonomy): Eukaryota > Viridiplantae > Streptophyta > Pinopsida > Pinales > Pinaceae > Pinus > Pinus taeda. The sequence continues at coordinate 11,107 of APFE030612180.1, read as the reverse complement.
ACGAGAAATCATAATCGCCATCTTAGAAAAGTCATCAACAACCTCAAACTCACAATTGTTATCATGCTTGGTAGAAGGAAGGATAGAAATATAGTCCATTGAGATGGATTCCCAAGTTCGGTTAAGAGTAGGAAGAGTAGTGTACAATCCTTGCTTCTTAATGGTTGGTTTAGCAATGGCATAGGAAATGTGAGACTTGATATGATTTCCAACATCCTATAGAATTTTCAACCAATAAAAATACTTATTCAATATTTCCACTATCGTCTCCACACCAAACTTCCCTGCTACCCAACTATAATTTCTTCCCAAATTAGCTTGGCACACTCACTTAAAGGAATAAAAAGGTGTTGCATGTAGCACAACAATGCATCTTGGAGATGGAAGTCTAGAACTTTCTTGCCTACCATCAACATTTGGTATGTGGTAACGATGTTTGAGTTAATGTTGTATAGTTGTGGCCATCTAAAGGTCTCGTGCCCATAAGAGTTGAGAATTGTGGCAAATGTCACAACTAGGGGCTGACTAAGGTAGTCTATAATACGATTGGTGCTACCCTTCTTGTATTTGATGTTCAAATGGAATTTTTTCAATTACATGGACCATTTCTTTCTAGAAATTTCTCTATGGATCAACTACCTCTGATACCATGTAGAAATTCTCACTGTATATCACCTGATAATGCAATGTACTAAAGTGAAATACTTGATCTACTTCTACTATCAATCTTTGTGTAAGCTTAATCAATTTGAGCAAGATCAATCGAAACACATATAACAGAGAACAAGAAATCATACACATGAAACACATAAGAATACTGTGGGGAAAGCCTCATCTAAAAACCCTACTATCTATATTATCATACAAGTGGAAATATCTCATGATTACACAAAGCTTTAGCTCTCAAGCTATCCAGCTCTCATTACAATCCCTTACTGCTACTCATAGACATAATAGACAACACATATACCTTCCTTCAGTCCTCCAAGCCTCCTATTTTCTTGAACAGATTCTCTTAGGTCCTCTAGCTGCAACCTGTATGATTCTCACCTCACACACAACATTGAACTCTAAAATAATGGTGCAATCCTGAAGGAGATAATTCCTTCTACATGGATGAGTTTCCTTTATAGGAAAATTCCTCCAACTCATAGTACAATGTCCCTGTCTTTAATCTCTAATGGGTCTTTCTTTGAATTAACATGCATTTGTTATTTATGAGAGAATATTCAGTTATCTGGAGTACACTAGTTGCATGCATGCATGCATTAACTGACTGAACTCACAATTAGTTCCTCCAACTGTTTGGAACTAATTTAACTGGACTTGACTCAGTTAACTAAGATAACTCAAATACAACTCATCCTTATCTCCTTAATTAAGGGATGACTTCCTCAATCAAAGGGATAACTATTGCATGTCTTCACAAAGACTTCATGTTTGATTTTCTCCAACTAATTAACTCAATATGAATTAATTAATTATTTTTCTAACAACTAGTGAGACTAAATTCAAATTTTAATTCTCAATTTTAATTCAGGGACTAATTAAAATTGGAATCTATCTTGAAATACTACTTATAGAAATGTTATTTTTAGCATTTCTAATTTTTTCTATTTCCAACAGAGTCCTGAAATGATATTTATAGAAATGCTATTTTTAGCATTTCTATTTTTAGCATTTCTTGTTGCTATTTTCAACACTCCCTCTCAATAAGGAAGGCATTCAACTCGAACCCGATCCTGAACCTTTGGAATGTTTTGCATGCAACACTTCTCTCAAGTGTTGTTGCTCCAACAACTCTAGAAACAAAAAATATCCAACCTGAATCCGAATGATGCCTCTGTCATCAAAGTCTCTTACTGATATTGCCTTTGTCGACTGAAAACTATGCACCTTTGTGCTCTTGAGTATCTGACTTCTCTAGCCTCTGTCACTTTGATATCTGACTGCATCAATCACATTGATTCCTCTTGCTGCATATGTGTTTTTGTCGGTCCTATCTCCCAGCACTACATCCACATTGCACCTCCTCTCATCATGTTGCATTGTGTTGCTCACTGCTACACTGCAACTCAGTTACTGATAAGTAAGTAACTAATCTCCCAACTGACCTCACTGTGGGGCTAGAAACACCCTCTAATGATGAAGCTCCCTCTACAGCTCCATCTGCATTTGGCTTTACCCACTTACCTAGTCCTACTACTCCTTGTCAGGGCTCCCGTAGCAAGGTCTAATCAAAGAGGCTAGGTACCTCAAGGATCCTACCCCTATTCCAGCCTTCTTGGGACTATCACTTCACATCGCCCCACCTCACACCTGGAGGTATGGATGCATGTGATCCCTCTACCCACTTGGCTTGAAATTTCCCCCTACTAGAGGTCTTTGCATGAGTGGATGCCTCCACTTGGTCTCCTCTTGGCTTCTCTAGTTGTGGCTGCCCCACAACCTCCTGAAGTTGCTTCACCAATTGTGGCTCCTCCACAATTGTTTGAGACTTCTTCTGGTGCTGCATGTTAAGAGGTAATGTAATCTCCCTCTCAACCACCAAGTCTCTAACAATTACCTTGCTCCTCAAGGCTTTGCATGCATCTTGAACCTCAAGAGCATATAGGTTCTTGACTCATGAACCGATCTGCTTCACTTATCTCGTGGTGATGTGTCTAAGGAAAACTTTTCCCTTACTAAAGACTACATCATAGCCTTTGTCCTCTATCATCACGATTGATACCAATTTATTCTTTAGTCCTGGCACATATTTTACATCTGTCAAGGTGATGCGAGCTCCATGCTCCCTCTGAAAAGAAACCGTACCTTCTCCTGAAACATGTACCTTTCATCATCACCCATCTCTATGAGTATCTTGAGGTCTTTCTCCTCCAAGGTACTAAACAAACTCTTATCGTCGGTCATGTGGAATGAGGCTCCACTATCAAGAAACCAACAACAACCCATCATTGATGAAACCATGCATGCGATGAGGGTAAAATCCAATTCGAATTGCGAGGCCAATGCCTCACCTTCAAATCCTTCCGAGGATCCCTTCTTGGATTTCTTCAATGGACAATTAGTTGCATAATGTCCCACCTCATGAAAATTAAAGCATCTCACTTTAGATTTGTCAAACTTCTTCCCTCCATGGGAGGAACTCAATTTGGAATGAGAGTCCTTCTCCTTCCCTTTCCTTGCCTTACTTGCTAAGGCGAAATTTTCTTCATCCTCCTTGGATGAAGAACCATCTCTGGTGCTCCTCCTGATCTCCTCCTGCATCAGATCCAACCATAGTCGTTCCCAATCTGGCGGCTTCTCTCTTCCATTCACTGAGTCCTGGTAGCTATGTCAGCCCTTAAGAAGACCGAGGAGAGCAAGACTCACCATATTATCATCGGTTTTCATGATTCCTACACTTCCAAGCTCACCCTTGGAGGTGGTGAGCTTGTTCAAATATGTAGAGATCGTGTCGCCCTTTTCACACTTGATTTTCCGAAGCTTGTCTTTGAGTGCCAGCTTCCTCTAATCGCTGCTATTCTGATATATAACATTTGTCATGCGGAAATAGTTAATCTTGAGGACAAAACCAACCTCCCTAGAAGCCTAAGACTTTCTAGTGACAAACAAGACAATTAAGAGCAATCCTTCTCTAAATATGCATTTACCATACAAGAAATCAAGTGTTTAGATCCTACCTGTAGTCCAACAATGTTGTAGTAGTCCAGCCTCGTCGATCCGGATGAGCTCCTCCTTCACTTCGAAACCTGCATTCACTAACAATCAAACAATTAAATAGAACCTGAATATCTCATAAAATAAAAAATATTCAACATACAGACCAAGGAGTATATGAAACAACTCATTAATAACAAATTGTTGAGAAGAATGGACTTATTTGTATTAATAGGAAACAAAAGAAACCATTACAACCTGAGCCTTGGTGTTGTGCAAGTTCCTCCTAGTGTCCAGCAAGAGTTTTCCTTTATTTTGATAAGCTCACCCACTTCCAAATGAAACAAGAAAGGATGGTAATCTCTCCTCACAAGCTTCTACAAGGAAGTCCTAATTCCAGCAGCATCTACCCTTTGGAATGTTCAGCTTTCAACCTCCCCTCCTCTGGCCCAATGCTTGTATTTATAGTGCTCTAGAGGAAGTTAATCAAGTCCAACATCAATGGGATAAGCCCCTATTTTGGATGGGGTAGCTCCTCTCTTGATGGGATAAGTTCCTCTTTCATAGGGATGCATGAACCATCTGGAGGCGCTCAATACACGTCAAACAAGCTTCTAGAATGCTCTAGAAA
>APFE030612170.1:142605-153847 GCA_000404065.3 Pinus taeda | reverse complement strand
CTACTAGGGGCAGGCCTGGCAAACAGCCCATCATGTTTTCCCGTAAAAGGGGGAGAGGGCAGTAGATAGATCGCTGCTAGTTTTATTTGTTATGCTACATATAACTCATGATGATGAGATACTTTTATATATGTGATGTTATTTTGTATTGGTTCTCCACATTTGAGTCCTTGAATGAACAATTATCAGGGATCAGCAGGATTTGGTATCGCCTTTGATATATCATTTCTATTTGACATCATATATATCAGTGTTTTCTTCATATTTATGTGCCAATGTGTTTATTTCATGTTATTATTGCTTTATATGTTTAAAAATATGAAAAAAATGAATATATTATGCATTTTTTATGCTTGCCGATATTTGCCGATATTTTCGCCGATATTGCCGATAAGATATTTTCTGGACCCTCGCCGATATTTTCCCGATACTGATATTATCAACACTGATTTCCATCACTTTGAACTTCCCGGTTATTATATCATTTGTATGTATTTGGTTGGAGTTTACTAGAGTTTAGGGAATATCTCTGAAACGGGATATTACAGCTAGCTTGATTATTTTTTGTTATAGCATTGAAATCTCCCACTAAAAGAACTTCTCCTTGCTGAGAGTACATGGAAATATCTTGTTTTAAAGCTGCATACGGATCCTTGCTGTCAAGCCCCTTATTTTTGTAAGTTTTTGAGACTTTGGGGGAAAAATAACATGTTGAAATTCTTATGTGATTCTCATTCTTTGATAGTTTCAACCATAAATATTGTTTATTTGCATCTTTTTTAATTAACTGAATGTGACGACCTTTTTTTTTTCACTAAAACTAGTATTCCCCCATACCCTTTGCCATTTTCTGCTACCTTGTTCCAAAATGCCAACTTCAAATAACTGACAAACACAGGCATTTCGCAACCATCATGCTCATGAGTTCTCGTGAGACAAATTATGTCTCTACCTTTTGTAATAGGCCCTAACCAAGGTCCCCTCCTCCAAGGGTAGCCTCTACAATTCCAACAAACTAAACTTAGTTAGCCCTGGGTAGGATTTGATTGCTACGCAGTTTGGCACATAAGATTCAAATTTGAGTCTTCACCCCTTTTCATCCATGTTGCTCTTGTTGTTTTTGTCCCTACTATCGAATTCTCTATTTTTTCTTTACTGCCAACTTGCTCCCTGTTTTGCCCAGAGGCCCAAACACTGTAATAACAGCTTTACCATTGTACAACCATGCCCTTTTCCCTTCATTTCTCGCTGTTCTAATTTTCTCCATTTCATCCCTTCTCTCCTCTTGTTGTTTTTTGGTTAAATTTTCATTGAGGAAGAATTGTGTGCCTTTCAAGAGTTTCTTTTTTCCCTAAAGATGATTCTTGTCTTGTATGCTTGCCATGGTGACTTTTATGGGTCGAGGCCTCTCTTCACATATCCTTCCAACCCTCCTTGCTTGGCAAATTTTCCCTTTCCGATGTAGTTTCTTCTTCAGAAAGTCTCTTGTCAAATTGAGAGTACTTTAATTCTTCCCATAATCTTTTATTCCCCTTATAATAAAGTTTGTTTCCCTATCCTTTCCTTCTTTGTGTTCTATTTCTTGTGCTCTATGAGCACTTGCATCTTCTTCTTCCTCTGTCCTTATGAAACCATTAACGTCTTCAGCTCTAGCTTTGATTTCTTTTGGACTACCTTTCCCAATGTTCCTTTTTGCCTTTTCTTTGGAAATGTCTATTAGCTGAGATACTTGTGTATCTACCTGAGTTTGTTTATAAATTATCACGTCCCTGTTTGCTGTTATTAATTCTTTCGTGCTTTGCCACGCTGTCTTCATGCTTTGCCGTTCTTGTTTTCCCGTCTCTAGAGCCTCTTGTAACATTGTTACCTATTCTTTTAAAATTCTATTACCTTCCACTAGACATCGGTTTGCAACTGTGATCTTTGAAATTTTTTGGTCCCTTTCCTTTTCTTTGGCTTCCAAAATCTCCAGCCTTGCCCTGACCTTCATCAGTTCTTGGACATATAGATCTGATGACCAAGTAAGAGGTGTAGATGTGGGACTATAAATGATTGATTCTTTTTTATTTTTGTTGCTCTTATTTATTTTCTTTCTCTGGATTTGTTTTCTTCTTAGTTGTTCCCATTTAAGGCGAGCAAGCCTACGCCTTAAAATGCCCTGATATTTCTTTGCATTTACCCAAATCCATTTTCCTGTTATGTCTGTTGAAGCAATTTTGACTTGACCCAAATGATTTGTTTCCACAAAACTTGAGATTTCCTTGTCATTTTTAACATTTACTTGATGTACTAGCTGCTTCTGGGAGCTTTTTGATCAGCTGTTGTAGCAAGTTTATGAATACTCCTTGCAAGTTGGGAATAAGACAAAGCAGCTGCCGCCCCGCGTGTGCTTTGGCCCACTGGCACAAGATCCAAAGTAATGAGGTTCATCAGCGTCATTCCTGCCTCCGGATCTTGACCTGTCGTCATGCTACCTGTAGCTTCTTCTGGTATTCTATTGCCCATCATTAGCGCCCGTTGGTTCTTCATGCCTGATCTTTATCTCAATGTCAACTCTCTCCTAGTCAGAAATCCAATCCCTCCCTCTGTGAGTAGTGATCACTGTGATCCCCTTTCCCAGCTTTCGAAATCACTCTATTGTCTCTCCCCTTCTGACTGCGAACAACCTGACTGCTTCACTGACACCCTCCGGTAGTTTCCTGGAGGGATATGGCAATCCACATTCTTTAAATCTCACAGAACCTTCAATTAACTACGGTTTTTGCAACAGCAGCATAGAAACAAAAGCGATGAAGATCAGTACAGTGATCAACTTTCTTGTCAAATCCTGCAATATGTGACTCAAACTTCTCGTGTTCCGCACATATTTAGATCTGTGTCTCCGTTTGTGGCTCTGCCCTGTTCAGCGTGCTCTGACTAAAATGCTTGCTAGAGCTATTGTGTGCTGAGGTTGTAAATGGAAATAGATGAGAGGATTTATTTGCTAAAGGCATGTTGGAAGATTGTGAGTCCCCTCCAATCCTAGTTGAATATCTCTGGAGGATTGGAAGGAGGGATTCAAACTTCAATATGAGGTTTACCATCTTTCAATTCTTTTCATGGACAATATGGGTTTTTGCAAGGATTGTCATGGATTTTTGCTGCTGAAATAATCTTTGAGAAGGGCAAGTTTGTCATATATGAAGAGATTAGGGTAGAGTTTGCAAGCCTTCCCTAATCATTGTTGTAACCTTGAATGATTGAATGGTTTTACTGCTGTAATTTTCTGGTTAGGGTTGTTTAACATCCTCATAGTGGGCTGTTTTCACTGAGGAGGAGGTTAGATGTGACCTATTTGGTCCTCTTGATAATGTTGTGAAATCAGATTTGAAATAATGATGTATTGTTGGTTGTGTTACCACTCAAACTAACAGGGTTTGCCAAAGTGCTTGCAAACTGCTAAGATGGCCCACGCAGGACAAGAGCCCACTGTCACATCGGCATGAGTCCCAAATCTTTATGCCCAACTCCTAGAATGGCTATGGGAGTATTCCCTATGAAGACACTTTACTCAACAAATGATTGGGTCTTGGGGGAAGAGAGTAGTTAGTTGTTTGCTGTTTGAGAATGTAAATTATGCAGGAAATAAATGTAAACCAGCGATATTATTCACTCAAAATTGAAGATAATAGAGTTACTTGGTTATATATGCCCAACACAGGGAGCTTGTATGGTCTAATGAATCATCTGTTTGAGTTGGTAATTATGCTTTCATATATATATGCATTCTCACGTGAATCCTGTTTTCTTTTATCCGTTCTAAAACATGTTCTATATGGGTAACAACTTTTGCAGGTAGGACCTTCCACCTTCTTCAGTTCAAAGCAGTTCGAAGTTTTTGATGTGGAGCTCGTGAGTGTGCAAGATTGCAAACTCAGAACTTTTGGATTTTACTCAGACTTTGTGTGTGATTGATTGAATCTGTAAGGAGCTTTTTCTGTCCAGTTGACTAACTTTTGTCATTTGTGCATATTAATAATTTTTCTACTCAAGTTGTGGGATATAAACTATTTTGTGACTCGTGATCTTATTGGAACGTCTCAAGGTTCACGCAAGACCAGTTTTGTATCTGATTTGGCTTGATGGGTCAATGAATGACATTATTTACACCGTTGTCCTTTGAGATGTAAAAGTTAAATTTCGTCTCCTTTGGATAGGAATAGTAGCTTTACAGCTCAGATGGCATGGGAGCTTCAACTGATGAAATTTTCAATATTTAATTTGGCATGGGAGCTTCAGCTGGTGCAATTTTCAATATTTACTTTGTATTGCTAGGTGCCATGAATGATTTGCCCCAAAATTCTATATACGTGATTTTCTACAGTTTGTTGATGCACAACTACCCCTGCTTTGTTGATGCACAACTACCAAGTGCAGGGGTAGTATAATGAAAATGACTGAAAATATGGACATGTATTTTCATCCCTATGGTTATGGTTGATATTATTTTGGTAAGTTTATATCAAAATTATCAAATGGTAAGTTTTGGTACACGTAGGCATGGATTTCAATTCTAGAAAGATGAGAAACAAATAAAGAATATGAATTTTCAAAACTGCGACGTCACAGAAAAAGCATCTAAAAGGATTGAATTTGGAAAGTCAAATTGAAAATTCCATTTACAAGCTTGTAGTTGATTGACATGGAAAAAATTTATTACAACTTGCTAACATGTGGTTAATTGATATTTTGGAAAAGAAATTGTCACTGTTTGGTCAAAGCTTAGATTTTGTTTAGAAAGTAAAAATGTATGTAATCTATTATTACCAAAAAGAATATTCACAATATTATACTAGTGCAAATATAAAATAAAATGAGGTGAAATTTATATTAATGTTCACCAATGATCAATGTAGGCCAATGTGCCTCAAAAGTATGAGTAAAAATAGTAACATAAGAAGTGTCTATGGCATCTTTTCACTTCTTGAAGAAAAGAAAATACCATGGTAAGAAAGGATAGTGGTGTTAAACTTAAAATTGCTTAATCTTGACAACATTGTAGACTGCAACCTTCGAGAGGAAGGAAAAGATAGCAAGCATGCCACAAAAGAGGGATCAAGTAAATTGAACCATTAGTGGAAAGTTAAAGACAAAGAGGCTTTTCATTCAATGTTTGAATAGAGGGGAAGTTTGTACTCCCATCAATAGCTTTGAAGTCAACAATGTTGATGAGCTTGATAATATCATTTGATAAGTGGCCTAAACCAAGAGGCATTGCTTGGGATAAAGCACACATTTAGGAATTCCACACATGAGTTCTATCCAAGGTCTCATCAAAATCCAGAAAAGGGAAAACTTTATTGATGCTCTTCAGTAAAGTTATGTTGGGCATGGAAGGAAGCAACCCCTCAATGTCAAGTGTTGGAATGAGTGTGACATGCTGATTGTGGTGTAGCTTGAGCAATGGGGCATTGTTTCACTGATAAAATTTGTATGCATGCAAGATTTCTAATATTTTGCATGACTACTTACGCTCCCACTAGGGAAGATAGGTTGTAAGAATTATGCGATAAATCTAGTAGATGTAGAGGAAAATAAGGCTTCTTGTTGTTGAAAATGTAACTAGCTTCAGTCTTCATAATTGTTGTTTTACTCATTTCAATATGTATCCTATGTAACAAACAAAAAAGAGAAGAAAAAGTTATTATTATTAAAACATGGGTTTGATGCTCTTTATTAATGGTCTTCTGGGTAAAAGCATGTTCTTCATGCTGCTAGGGTTTGTTAGGTCTTAGGATTTATTGTCATGAGTCAAAGAAGTGAACATCATGTTTATAAGACCCTTATGGGCAACATTTAATTGTAAAATGAATTATTTTTTAGTCTAGAAAGTCCTAGAAACTCCATAAGTAAAAGTCGGCCTAAAGGAGGTAATTCAACCCCTTGAGAAGGCTATATAAAGTAGTTCAACCTCAGTTAGAACTAACTCAATCAAGAAGTTTGATCTGAAGTTTGGAGAAGCAGAAAAGAAGAGCGAAGGTCTAGGAGAAGAAAGAAGGACAAAATATCTTGTTTTGGGGCGTTATCTCTCATATGTGCATAATTTTAGGGTTTCTGGTGCTGCAAAAGTTGCAGGTCTGATTTGTAGGAGAACGAAGTGCAATGCCTTGTAGCTGGAAGGAAGGATACCATACCTTGACCTCGTTAACCTTGAGAAGAGTTTCCTTGCTTTAGGAAGGTCTTAGGAGGCAGAATTAGGGTTTCCATAGAAGCTGCAAAGTTGAATTTACAGGGTTGAAGTTGCAAGATGAGTTGCAGTATTGAAGCTGGCAAGTCGAAGTTGTAGTTTGACACTGGTTGATGCAGAATCAGGGAAATACTTGTTGAAGCGCTGACTTGGTACTTAGAGAAGTACTTGGTTGAGGGTTTGGGTCTTTGTATCTCATTTTGAAGTAGATTCTATAAAAAGAGAAGAATTTATCGAGTTTTCCCCTTGGACAGGTTTTGCCCTGACTGAGAGCCTAATTCTTGTGTCCTTTGTTGTTGTTATTTCGTTCTTGATATTTGTTTGATGAAAAGGTCTAACTAAAGAACATAAGAATGAGAACTAAGTGCACAAACAAGTATTAAGGAAAAGGAAAATAGGAATTAATAGCTACCACTTTGCATTTTCCAACAATTTTTTAGATGGTATTAAAGTTGGCATAGCCAAAATAAAAATCATTCTTGATCTTAAGCCCCAAGTTAACCAGAAATAGATAAAAATATTCGTAAGGCACATGTAATATACCTAACTCGGAATATTCCTCAAACCCAGCAAAAATCCCAACCAAATATGTGCAAATGATATAATAACCCAGAAGTGATAAAATAACAGTGGAACAACATATAAATGTAAACCGGAAATATAAGTAGATACACAAGAAATGCAGCGAAAAATGCTAAGCCATTCTATTATACTGAGCAATAAAATGAGTACAAGAGGTGAATAGACATGTGGCACCTCAACTTGCACAAGGAAAGTGAAGAAATACTCTAAGAATGACAAGAATGGCCTCTTTGCGAGATGTTGTTGCTGCTGCTGCTAGGAAACAAGTCATGATTTGGGGCTGCTCCCCTCCTCGGAAAAAGCTAAAACTCTGGATTCAGGCTCTACTCAAGAAACTCAAAAAAACCCAGAAAGTTTTCCTAGAATGGCTGACCCCTGAAAAACACCCCCTTGGGGTTCTGCGCAGTTCCTCAATGTCTTGCGCTGCCACTGAAGAAAAGCCCTCTAAACTCTGCCTGAATCACTGCCTGAAACCTTGCCAAAAATCCTCCAATTGGACAAGAGCTAGACCCCTGCTCAATCTCTTGGCATAAATCCACCTGCAAAACCCCAGTCTAGCACTGCAACCAAAAAGAATTGTGCCCCTCTCCAAGTGTTGCGCAGTCCTCCAAAAAGCTAATGAAACTGCTGCTGAAATGATAATGAAACTACTGCTGAAATACTGATGGAAATACCTTGCCTGAGCAGGCACTCGAAGTCCCCCGGGGCTAAGGGTGAGATCTCCAAACGGAGACACTTGATGCACTAAACAGTGCTACAGACTAGCTAAACAGCCAACATGTTCAGAAGTCAAAATGACTAGCTCAAAATGCACATAACTGAATGATCCAAAATGAGGGAGCTCCTATCTATTTTATAGCCTCTGCCTCTCACAATCCCTAGGCTCACCTCCTCCTGCATGATTCCCCTCTTGCAACGTGTTCTTTCCTCTTGCGCAGTTCCTCCATGTGGATGCATGGGCTCCATTTCTATGTCCCCCTTTGGGCCCCTTGGCTCCCCTTTAAGTCACAACGCTGTGCTACCTAGGAAGTGACTTTTTATTCTAAAGTGAGTTATGTTCCCCCTACCTCACTTTTTATTTACAAATAACTATAGAAGGCAAAAATTGAACAAAATCGAATATTCTAATTAGCCATAGCTAATTAGGAATATTATAGTCTCCCTCAGCAAAATGTTGCTTGTCCTCAAGCAACTGAAGTGATGGATGCTGTAAGATCTTCTCACTCTCCCAAGTGGCATCCTCATCCGGCAAATTCTTCCACCTCACCAAGAATTCCCGTATCGTCCTGCTCTGCAGCTGCCGCTCCCTAGTGTCAATGATAGCCTCTGGCTGCAATACCAAACGCCTCATCATCCATGGGTGGTAGCTCATCTGTCACGGTCACCTGCTGCCCCAATGCCTTCTTCAGGCATGATACATGAAAAATGTTATGAATCTTGCTGCCTTAGGGCAGCTCCAACTCATATGCAACATGTCCAATGCTGCGTATCACTCTGTATGGCCCATAAAAGCAGGGCTTGAGCTTCTCGGCCCCCTTCTGCTTCAGTGATGATTGTCGGTATGGCTGTAATCGTAGGTAGACCATGTCCCCTACCTCGAACTGTCTCTCCACCCGACCCCTGTCGGCATACAGCTTCTGCTAGTTCTGCGTTATAACCATGTTATCCTTGAGAGCTCGGAGGATATCCTGACTCTCCTAGATCCAAATCTTGGCTCTAGGAGCCCTGCTATCACCAAACATCACGTCGACAAAAGATAAAGGTTGATACCTGTTGTCGCACAGATTGACACGACAACGCTCAGACCGGGGGCTGTCACTTTAATCCCCGATCCCTCCGTTTAAGCCTGTCTCCCGCGGCTAAGGGGTTTAGACCCTGCGAGATGATGAAGACCAACTGTCGACCAGTTGGTTGGGAGACACGGGACACGATACGATAAGCACTAGATGAATTTGATTAACTTAGCAGACCAGTGCCTTAAGAGATTGTTATTAAAATGATTACTTGTTAAATGATATAGAGACATAAACCGTGACCAGCAACCATTTGTCATCAGTGAAATCACTTGACCAAAACGACATCCAGCAACTGAAAACTTCGAGAAGATAAATGCTTAAAGCCACCACAAAAATCGTAAATATTGACCAGATATCAATTTCGCGTCTCGACTTGAAAGCTCAGATCTCAGCATGAAAGATAATAATTGAAAACCACTGAATCTAGCAAAAATAATTTTCCACGAAAATTTTATATTTTTTCAAATTTTTTTTATTATTTTTTATTTTTTATTTTTTAAACAAATGAAAATAAAAAATCTAACTCAAATCTATTTTAAAAAAAATTTGAAACTCCTAAAAAAAAATAAAAATAAAAATAAAAATAAAAAAATTAAAACTTTAAATCTAAACCCTAATCAAAGACCCTAATCCTAATGAATCTTCTTTTTCTTTTTTATATATATTTTTATTTTTATTTTTTAATTTTTATTTAATTTTATTTTTTAAAAAGAAAAGAAAAAAAAAGCAAATCTAATTTTTAAATCTAAATCTAAAACTTTCAAAGATTTTTAAATCTAAATTAAAAGACAAAACCTACCATAATATTTTATTTTTTTATATTATATTTTTTATTTTTTTTTTTTAATAAAACAAAATCTAAATAAAAATAAAATTAAAAATCTAAATCGTAACATATATAAAAATAAAACTAAAAAAAAATGAAATCTAACTATAAACCTAAACTAACACATATATGTGAACTATGTTAAAACCTAAAAACATAAAACCAAAAAAAAAGAACGTGACTAAAACTAAACCTATGAAATCGATTTTCTTTTTTAAATATATGGAACCCTACACTAACAACACCAAACAAACGCGCGGATGAGTATATGCGTCATACCTAGAAAACGCACCTTCAGCTTCCCTGCTCCCGAATAGAAGTTGGTTGGATTGACAGAAACCACGCATAGAATCAAGCTTAGAAAAAATCGATCTTCTCACACCCAAATTGCAGTTTGTTGTTGTGCATTTGTGCAGATTGAAGAAAGTCGACAGCGGCAAGGAGGAATGGACGAAGCCTGCGTATGGAGCAGAGGGCTTGACGGCGGATGGAGAGAAGCTTCAGGCAGCATGCATAACGTTTTTGTGTTCAGATTGATAGCGGCCTTCCTTTGACTACTGCTCATATGGGTTCTGTTCAACTCAGGCATTAATGGCCCGTTGTAATGTTCCATTCAAACATTAATGGCCCATTCAACATTGCGCTGTCTCGAACTTTGGTTCTCTAAACTTCCTTAAAAATATAGATTTGAGTTGAGTAGCAATGATAGCAGTGCTACTGTCTGATCCGTTCTAGTAATAATAATATCAGCAGCAGAGAAGCCGGCTTGTGTTCCCCAACGTGCTGGTCTCATGCTCAACCCTCTTATGTTCTGTGATGAAGTTACTGCAGCTGTTTTACATCCATGCAATCTTTTCTGTGGCAGTGCAGTCCTTGGTGGCTCAAGCCTCGCCTCATTCATCAATTTTTGGTCTCGAATTTGCAGCTTCTGGCAATTTTGTAGAACCACAATAATCTTCTCCAGATCTGAGAAAAACACTTCTGCAAAAAGTTATTTTCTGATGGCCAGATCTGGCTTCATACACAGTAAATTAATTTCTTCTCAAACCTGCAACCTGAAATGAAACATGCAACCAGAAAGATATCTGCATAAAACAAACCTAAAAACCCTAGAACAGCTAACTTAATTTACAGATTTGGCCCCTTAACAGCCAGATTCATCAATAAGCACAGTAAATATTTAAAGAAATGATGATTTTCAGATTTTCACTGTGAAAAGCTTCAGAAAAAAATCTCTCATGCAAATTAAAAATAAACTGAATGATAGACCTAGGATCAAATCCAACTGGGCTCAGCAAAAATGCTTGTGGGAGCTGGCTGGTTCAGCCGAGAACTTCCCCGAACGCCCACAAAGTTCCTTCAGAAAACGTTTTCTGCACAGCTCAAAACAACCATCAGTAAAGAGGGCAAAATGCTGCTAGACCTCAGGAAGTAATGGAGATACCTGCCATTACTTCAGAAACCCTAACAGCACCCAAACCCTAGCAAGTGAACAAGATACCTGTGCTCACAATACTCTACAAAAAGCTATTATTAACGGCTGAAAATAACATATACAGAAAATTAAACAATCTCACAGCATTCAAGAGAGTAACACCAGCAAGATATTGACCCCAAAGTCTTCTTTATTAACCAGAAACAGATTTACAAGAGAGCTTCTTCAGTCTTTGACTCACAGATCGGATAATCTGAAATGACCTCCTAAAACCCTATATAAAGGAAATGATCCCAACGGCTAGTTCGACTGATCCATGCTGAAATGATCTCGACCGTTGATGAGGATCAAGACATCTCTTGATCCCATCCGTCGAT
>APFE030612170.1:109952-142585 GCA_000404065.3 Pinus taeda | reverse complement strand
TTTATTATTTTATTATTTTTTATTCATTTCTTAATTTATTTTAAAATGGACCATCGAACTAAGCCTTTGGAAACATCACCTAGGACTTGGGACTTAGGACTCATGAGGGGATTTAAAACATTTTTCGACCCTCAGGACACATTACATCATGACTTTTACAATTTACATCCTAAGGGAGAAAAACCCCTTTAACATAGACCCTCACAAATCACCCAGTTCTGCGACACAACTATAATCTAGCAGATCAACACACTAGGATTCTCCTAAAATTCCAATGACAAAATTGTATCCCGGCTTTGGGGTCAGGTTTTGAAGGAAAACTCTGCCGATCCGTGGATCGGTGAGACGAAAAACCTTCCGGGACATAGATTATCATAAGTTAGGTCCACCTAGGCAATTTACAAACACGACTCATATCTGCTAGGATTATTTACAAAGAATACATGCAGACTGGGTTTACAATTAGATTGATCAAGCTGCTGATGATTGCAGGATGGCACGGACACGCTGATCAGGTGCTGCCCCTTTTTGCGAAGAAAAAGGGGGTGTACTGCATGGGTAGTTGACCGGTAGAGGTCAACAATACCCATATAAGGCATAGAATGGTGACATACCAATGGACATGTGATGTGAAGTATTGTAGCAGTACTCCCCCAGATGCAGCCACTTCAACCATGCTTGCTGCTGCCCATTGACATAGTTATGCAAGTAGCCCTCCAACCACTTGTTAACTATCTCAGTCTGCCCATCCGTCTGTGGGTGATAGCTGGTACTCGGTGTCAACTCTGTCCCCACCAATCGGAAAAGCTCCTGCCAAAACCCGCCCATGAAACGGCTGTCCCTGTCACTAACGATGGTCTTAGGAAAACCATGTAGCCTGAAAATCTTCCTGAAGAATAGCTCGGCGACCTGTGCTGCTGTGTAGTGTGCGGATATGGCAAAGAAATGTGCGTACTTCGTCAGTCGATCAATGATGACAAAGATACAATCCTTGCCTTGTACCGTGGGCAACCCTGTGATGAAGTCCATCGAAATGCTCTCCCATTTCCCCTCCGGAATGGAAAGAGGCTATAATAAAGCCGCGGGATGGCTCATCTCTCCCTTGTTCCTTTAGCAAATATCGCACTCCCGGATGTGCTGGAGCACGTCCTCCTTGAGGCCCTTGCATGAGAACCTCTCTCTAATAGCCCTGTAGGTTTTGGTAAACCCCTGATGTCCAGAACCTCGCATGCAAACCTGTCCTTGGAGTACTCTACTTAGAGTCGAGCCCTCCAATCTGTATCCAAGCTCATAAGAGACAACGTGGCTGGTCTACATGAAAGGGCATCTGCTACCACGTTGTTCTTACCCTTGACATACTCAATGTCAAAGTCATATGCTTGGATCTTACTGATCCACTTCTACTACCTCTCCTGTAGCTGCTTCTGCTCCAAAAAGAACTTGAGGCTGTTGTGATCAGTTCTCACCTTGAACCTGTTGCCTACCAAATACTGCCGCTACTTAGCCAATGTATGCATGATGGCCAGCATCTCCTTGTCGTATATGGAATACAACCACTTGTGTGTAAGGAGCTTCTGGCTCTCAAATGCTATAGGGTGACCTCCCTACATCAATACTACACTGATCCCCTCTCCCGATGCATTACACTCCAAAACAAATGGCTGTGTAAAATCTGGCAACGCAAGCACTGGGCAGCTGCTCATAACCTCCTTGAGTCTGTCAAAGGCTCGCTGTGCTGTATCTGAGCAATTGAATGCCCCTTTCTTCATCAAATCTGTCAGGGGTGCAGCAAGCTGTGAGAAACCTTTGATGAACTTCCTGTAGTAAGTGCAAATGCCAATGAATCCTCGAAGTTCCATCATGTTTCTCGGCTCCGGCCATTCTGTGATGGCCTTGATCTTCTCCTTGTGGACCCTCACTCCATCCACCCCTATGATCTGTCCCAGATACAACATCTCCGTCAACCCAAACTCACACTTGGAGAGTTTGGCATAGAACTACTGATCCTGTAAGATATGCAGTACCGTCTCAATGTGTTGGAGATGCTCCTCCCAAGTCCTGTTATAAATGAGAATATCATCGAAGAATACCAACACAAAATTCCTCAAATGACTATGGCAGATGTGATTCATGCAGGACTGAAATGTAGTTGGGGTGTTGGTTAGCCCAAAAGGCATCAACAAGAACTCAAAGTGCCCATAGTGACACCTGAAGGCGGTCTTGGGAATATCCTGCTCCCTCACGGGAATCTGATGGTACCCAAATCTCAAATCAATCTTTGAGAAGAATTGTGCTCCCCTCAACTCATCCATCAACTCATCGATCCTGGGTATGGGGTACCTGTTCTTCAGGGTCTTCTTCTTTAGGGCCCTGTAGTCAATGCACATCCTCAATGGACCGTCCTCCTTCACCAACACCACAAAAGAAGCAAAAGGACTCGTGCTTGGACGAATGTGCCCAAGTGCCAGCAACTCCTGGATAGCCCGCTCAATCTCGTCCCGATAGGCGTTGGGGTGCCTATATGGGGTGGTGATCACTGCTTGGATGCCCTACTCAAGCTCGATAGTGTGCTCAAACCCCTGATCCGGTGGCTATCCTGGTGGAATCTCACCAAACACTATGGCATATCAATCAAGGATGGACTGGATTTCTGGATGTACCATCTACCCTGTAGTCCCTACCTCTGATGCACGCAACTCCACTACCCACTCTATGTCTCCCTTTCGGAAGATTGCCTCCATCCGATGAGCCGACATAGTCTAGGGTGGATATGTGTGTTGTCCCCGTATCTTCTCATGCCGCCCGGTCTTCTCATCATCCCACTCCATCTCTAGGGTCTTCCAATCCGTCGTGACCTTCCCTAGAGTAATAAGCCATTGGACACCAAGTATCATGTTGGTGTCCGGAATATCAACCACGAAAAAGTGGTCAGTCAATGTATAGGTGCCCATCGTCACCGAAAGCTCCAGAACATAACGAGCACACATCATGGTCTGATCTCTTGGGACCAATACTGAAAACCCATCGAAGCTCTCTGTCTGAATACCTCTCTGCTTAACCATCTGTGCATCGATGAAGTTGTGGGTTGCCCCACTGTCAACCAAAACTGATACGCGCTGGCCACGTACTGTCCCTCGTACACGTAGCGTTAGATACTTGGGAACTCCCCACAACGCTGCAAGGGCCCCTTCGGTGGGTGCAAAAGATGCACCACCTGTTGGTGGTGGTGGAGGTGGCAAGGGTCCCTGTATGGTATGGCTATCTCCTGCTTCCACATCCTCCTCGTCTCTCTGCTACTCTCGGAGAAGACCTCAATAAAATGTGCTTTGCCAGCAACACATCTATGTCCTGGTGCCCATGGCTCCTGATAGGTGAAGCACAACCGCTTCTTCTTCAGCTCCGGCCTGGCATCGTCGTCAAGCTGTACTTGTCCTAGATTCCCCTTTGTTGGAGGAATCCTCACATCCTTACCCTTAGACTGAAAACTCTGTCTTTGGGGGTAAGGTGTCTGGGTCCTAGGTAAGATATCCTGTAAGTCTCGGGTCTTGCTGATAGCGTCCTGGAGTGTGGCTGGTCTAGTGGATCGGACTAAACCCCGAAGTGGCTCTGCTAACCCCTCAACATACACATAGATCCTCCGTGTTGTGGATAGGTCTGGCACCATCACGGAGACCCTCAAGAAATCTGCAATGTAGGTCTTTGGGCTCCCTGTCTGCTTGAGCCTCGTCAGCTCAACAAAATGTTGGTATGGATCCCTTCGATCAAATCGCTCCATCAGTCTCTTAGTAAACTCGACACAGGTCGTCATTGTGGAGTGCCCCAATGTAACCATCCCATGAAACCACCAATCCTGGGCCTCGCCCTCCAAATGCAATGTTGCCACCTTGATGGCCTTTGCCTTCGACATCTGGTTAAGCTGGAAATAAATGTCCAGCTTCTCCACCCAAGACTTTGCCGAACTGTTTAATGAGCCATCAAACGTAGGAAAGTGGAATCTACTCGCTGCACGGTGGGTATGGCCATCATGGTAATGTTGGTACCCTTTGTGATGGTCGCGGGGTTTACTATCCCGCTGGAGCTGAACAAAATCTCTTAATGAGAGGGCTTCCCTAAACTCCTGCTCATAGGCCTGGTATTCTACAAAATAATCGCCCATATGTTTGGGCTCTGCCTCCTGCTGAGCTACGGTCCCCGTGTCTGCTCCTAAGAATGTGGGCATGGTAGAGCGCAGAGGGTCATGTGAGGCCACTTGCTGCGCAGTATCACGTTGCTCTGACAAGTGATGGGATGCACCTGATCCCTCACCAATCTGAAAAACTCGTGGGCTCTCACGCTGTCTGGCCTCTACTGCAATGAAGCTCTGCCCCATCACCTCAATCTACCTTGACAAATCCTGCACTGATTTGAGGAGCATATCCACAAATCTCTTCCCGTCCTCGTCAACTATCTGTTCTGTGTCCACTACTAGCTCTCTCTGTTCTGCGTCCACTATAGGAACACAGTCTCCCTCCCCATAGGTATTCTCCAACCTACGTCCAGTGTCTCTGTACCTCCTCCCTCTGTAACAAATGTAGGGATTTTCCCCTAGTGTCATAGATTGCTAGCTCCACAGGCTGAGCCGGATCTATGCTTTGATACCACTGTAATATCCCTAACTCGGAATATTCCTCAAACCCAGCAAAAATCCCAACCAAATATGTGCAAATGATATAATAACCCAGAAGTGATAAAATAATAGTGGAACAGCATATAATAATGTAAACCGGAAATATAAGTAGATACACAAGAAATGCAGGGAAAAAATGCTAAGCCATTTTATTATACTGAGCAATAAAATGAGTACAAGAGGTGAACAGACAGATGGCACCTCAACTTACACAAGGCAAGTGAAGAAATACTCTCAGAATGACAAGAATGGCCTCTCTGTGATGACGCTGTTGCTGCTAGGAAACAAGTGATGATTCGGGGCTGCTCCCCTCCTCGGAAAAAGCTGAAACTCTGGATTCAGGCTCTACTCAAGAAACCCAAAAAAACCCAGAAAGCTTTCCTGGAATGGTCGACCCCCGAAAAACAGCCCCTTAGGGTTCTGTGCAGTTCCTCAATGTCCTGCGTTGCCATTGAAGAAAACCCCTCTAAACTCTGCCTGAATCACTGCTTGAAACCCTGCCAAAAATCCTCCAATGAGACAAGCGCTAGATCCTTGCTCAATCTCCTGGCATAAATCCACCTGCAAAACCCCAGTCCAGCACTACAACCAAAAAGAACTGCGTCCCTCTCCAAGTGTTGCGCAGTCCAAAAAATTGATGAAACTGCTGTTGAAATGATAATGAAACTACTGCTGAAATACCGATGGAAATACCTTGCCCGAGCAGGCAGTCGAAATCCCCCAGGGCTAAGGGTGAGATCTCCGAACGGAGACACTCGATGCACTAAACAGTGCTGCAGACTAGCTAAACAGCCAGCATGCTGAGAAGTCGAAACGACTAGCTCAAAATGCACATAACTGAATGATCCAAAATGAGGGGCTCCTATCTATTTTATAGCTTCTTCCTCTCACAATCCCTAGGCTCACCTCCTCCTGCGTGATTCCCCTCTTGCCACGTGTTCTTTTCCTCCTACACAGTTCCTCCATGTGGCTGCGTGGGCTTCATTTCTGCGTCCCCCTTTGGCCCCCTTGGCTCCCCTTTAAGTCACAACGTTGTGCTACCTAGGAAGTGACTTTTTATTCTAAAGTGAGTTATGTTCCCCCTTCCTCACTTTTTATTTACAAATAACTATAGAAGGCAAAAATTGATCAAAATCGAATATTCTAATTAGCCATAGCTAATTAGGAATATTACAACACACTAGATACTATAGAAGTTATATTCACCATTAATCCTACATAACATTCTCTGTTGATGAGCTACTATGGAAATATGTTGAATTGATATGCACTGATGGGTGCAATATATCATTTGAATTAATTAAATGAAGATTGGTTGAAGCTCCAATATTAAGATTTT
The DNA here is from genome assembly GCA_000404065.3 of Pinus taeda. Lineage (NCBI taxonomy): Eukaryota > Viridiplantae > Streptophyta > Pinopsida > Pinales > Pinaceae > Pinus > Pinus taeda. The sequence continues at coordinate 136,580 of APFE030612170.1, read as the reverse complement.
CCAACTAGCAAAAAAGTTTCATGTTCATGTAGATACCTCAAATGTCATGGTTAGGGCCATTTTGGCTCAACTAAGCAACAAGGCAATTGACCATGTAAATGTGTATGCTAGTCAAAAACTTAATAAAGGATAAAGAAATTACTTTACAATCGAAAGATAGGGCTTGGCAATGATTTTCACACTACAGAATTTTTGACATCAATTAGTGGCAAATCCATTCACGTTCTTTACATATCACCATGTTTTAAAATAATTGGTGAATAAACTAGTTCACCCTGGAAGGATATGTCAATGATTGTTGATTTTCCAAGAATTTGAATTCAACATATTGTACAATCAAGAAAAAATAATGTTGGCCCAAATCACTTGTCCTGAATTGACATGGGGGGCAGGGGGGGGGATGGGGGAATCTGACAAGAATTGAAGATTATTTACTTGATGCACATCTGTTTGGAATTGTGGTAGTACCAAGTGATTTAGCTAAGATAACCCAATTCTTAGAAGAAGGAAACAATCTTGAAGAGCTTTTGGAGAAGAAAAAAGAATGTTCTATCCATAAAAGATGTATTATTCACATTAATGAATGGATATTTATATAAGCTAGGACTAGATGATATCCTCTGACAAAGTGCTTTAGAATATAAAAGAAAATGTATTAAATGAAGCACATACAAGTATAGCAGGAAGACACTACCACACAGATGCAATGGCCCATAAGATTCCTTACGTCGGCCTTTGGTGGTTGACATTACATTTTGATTGTTGAAATAATATAATGAAATATAATATTTTTCAACGAATGGGCCAATCGTTATAGAAATATTAGATGCCCTTACATATGGTAAACCCATGTTTACCATTTGAATTTTTTGCAATAAACTTTGTCATTCCATTCCATCAATGTGCGAAAAGAATTGGAGTGAAATATGTTATCATTACTACCAAATACCTAATGAAGTGGGCAAGGGGAGATCCAGTCAAGTCATGTACCGAATAAATAGTTGTAAAATCCATTTATGCAAATATCATTATAGGATTTGGTTGTTGTCAACTAGGGCCAAATTCCACCTTTGGACAACTCATTTGATGGAGATGATTGCATTAATTTCCTCTTTTCGAGAGGACCAAAATTGATATAAAGATCATCTAATTTGGACAAGTAGAAGTGCGTTTTTGAATTTATGCCAACACATGTGCAAATTGTTCAGGTCGGCCACATCATTATGTAGGCTCATGAAGCCCAATGGAGGTGTCATTTCACTCTCAACGACTTGTATAAATACAAGTGACCTCTCAGCTCATTTGGCATCATAACTCACACATTATTCTCTCTCCTCCTCTCATTGGTTCGTACATCTATTGGGCATTCTCTCTCTTTCTCTCTCTCACACGTGTGACACAAGGAGGTTGAATTTCTGGACATAATTGGAAGACCGAAAATTTCAAGAATTGACCAAGTTTGATCAACGTTAATTAGGGACTCTTTGACTAGATTTGACTATGATTTTTGGAGGATTATTTTCGAAAAGAAGACCATATAACCTTTTAGAATTGTTGTAGTTATAGAAAAAAATGTCATGTCATCTCTTAACAAAAGCATATTTATAAATTTACGTACTGTTGGAATTTTGAAAATGGTTAACCAAGTCAAAGTTGACTAGTCAAAAGTTGACCCACCATTCCATTAATAGCTCAATGGATAGAAGTGATTGGTCAAGAAGGGGGTTTTTGTAGGTATTGCGACAATCATTGGATATCATCGTCCTTATGACGATATGGACAATACCATCTTAATTATGACAATGTGGAGATATATCATCGCAATACCAACAAACGCAGGCTTATTAAAAAAAATGGCATTAATTCTTATAATTTTCGATGGTATGGACAATTTTAGGCATATTGTCGTATTATTCCACCAAAATGTATTACTATATGTAGTAGTGGATGGTTGAAGCATGTATTACATTGGAATCATGTCACTGAGTTACAATTAGGGACATTCCTCTTCTAGGATTCCACTGGATGAAAACTGATTTATTTGAGGATCGTTAGAGCTAGGTTTTGGTTAGTAAGGACCAACATAATTTTTTCACAAAGGATTTGATTTTGAAAAACAAAGGCTTGAGCAATTGCGGTAGCATGCTCACGTAGGCCTTCGAAAAACACACTTTTGAAACTCATTTATGCTTTTCAATTTGATTTTTATACCCCCAAACCAAATTCACAATATGTCCATGAATGGTTCTAAGAAGCGAGTTCCAACTTTCCATAGAACTCTAGCTGACACTTGGATGGGTGAACCATCAATTCCATCAGACCCCTGACACTGATCTATAGCTATAGGAACCCATCTTTTAGGATTACATTGGCCAAAAATTGATTTATATGAGAATCTCTGTATCTAAGGTTTTTGTTAGTACCAATTAATGAAAATTTTGCATAATGGGGTGAATTTTCAAAACCTTGGATCAAATAACTATGGGAAGTGGGAGACCAGTAAATAAGCTTCTTTATTGATGTCCCACAATACTTAAAATAATTCCTCTAATCTCCCCCTCTATTACATAGTGGGATATTTATATTTGTTGTTTAGTTACCAAGTAGTTGTAACTGTCTAATTAGTTTGGTCGGTCAACCCAACTACATAGTTGACCAACTTACATTTCGACTTGGACCATCAAATAAACTATGTTGTTGATTGACTTTTGTTCCCACTAGTTAATTGATAAGGTTTGACTATTGAATCTAGTTCACTGGGTTGAATATGTTAAATCTTCAGATTGTTCTATGTTGCATCAATTACTTCAGCCTAATTCAATTCTTCATTAAGCAATGCATCCAATCATTAACAATGTTTTCAATCATAAGCAATAACTCAAGATAGAAAAATATATGCAATGACAAAGGAGACAATAGCACAACCATAAGAGACACCAAATTGTTCAAAGACCAAGGTAAAACCCCACAAGGGGGGAAACCCTTTCAAATATTCTTCTTATTATATTGTCATAAAATGTTTCGGCAGAGAGTACAATGAGCCCAATACATAATCTTTCAATAGAGATTTACCCAATACAAATCAGAGACAAACTTTTAGAATTACTATATAACAAAGAGAAACCTTTTAGCCTTCAAATATATGTGGTCAATTGCAGTTAGCTATCAAACCCTAATTCAAAACCCTGGTCTCACTCATCAATAAATTTTACGGGCGACTGTGACCTCCCAGTCGCTCTTTGTGGCACTGTGAGTGAGCGATTTTGACTGTGACCATGCGACTATTGAGTAGAACAGATTCAAACCCTTGGTCGCTCCCTATAAGATGTTATGCGAGCGACAATGATGCCCTAGTCGCTCCTTGAGCCACTACATGCGTGTTGTTGTGGTCGGATCAATCCATATCGACTACAGAGCCTCAGTGGCTCCCTTTAAGTGGTCCTGTGAGTAATTGTAATTCCCTAGTCACTCCCTTAGCTACTGTGTGCATGCGACTATGGTTGGATCTGCCCAGATTTGATCTCCAACCCTACTCGCACTCTTCAGAAAATCATGCAAGCGATTGTGCCTTCTCAGTCGCACCCTTCAGGCAATCATGTGAGCGACTGTGCCTTCTCAGTCGCACTTTGAAACACGAGCAGCAAGCGATTGCAGTCGAATCTGTCCAAAATCATGTGTGACTGGAAAAAAAAACCCTAGACAAGCCTCAGACCAGAAAATTCGGACCTTAAGCGAACTTCTTTCGACGAACCTCTACAAGCCAAACAAACAAATGAATAGGGAAGAAGATGCTTGATGATGATGTTCAAATGAGATTGAGGTCTCTTATATTTATAGGCTTTCATGAGGGTCCATTTTATGGTGAGGCTGACCTATCCAAGTGTACATGTGTATAGGTCCAACCTAATCCAATATACATGATTGGGTTGATAAATTCAAAAACCAACTTTTGCTTCCAAATGAGGTGCTCTTTGGGCCGATTTTGGTCCTCTCGAAAAGAGGAATTCAATGCAATCACATCTCTATCATCTGGGCTTTCTAAGGTGTAATTTGACCCTATTTTCATAAATTAATAGAATATCCCTTCCAACATCTTTCCCTAGCTTAGTTATTTGCTCATTCTCAACAAGTGGGAGACGTGGATTATAATAAGATTTTTTTTTAAAGAGGCTATTGTTGCCTCAAAATCTAGTAGGCCTTATGTGAGGCTTCACAAGGAAAGGGCTAGGCCCTTTTTGCAACAATGAGGCAGATGCCATTGTAACCTTACCACTCCATCCCCTGTGCTTTAATGGAATTTCACATGTAAGGCTTCCCAATATAGATCACCTAAATGTATTCTATGTTGATGGGATAAAGGTGATGTAAAAGAAGCTTGGTCAATACACTTCTTACTTGGAAACAAGCACAATAACACTTGGAGCCTATGGCTTCATGATGTAATTCAACAATGGTACATCTAGGCATACAAACATAGAGAAATTGTTTTCTTTGAAAGATATGATCAATAAATGGAGTGGAAAACTTTCAAATAGCCTTAAGTTAAAGCCTTTACATTGAAATAGGGTTTCAAGAGACCTAAATTGCCTAAGGTTGATGATGTCAACCCTAATTGGGAAATTCCCACCATATATAAGGCGTTATTTTAGTTGTCAAGGTTAAACAAGGTGGAAACAAGTCAAATTGGCCTCAATGTTGACTTATAGCAAGTCGTAGTTGAATTTGGCCCTTGCCGTAATCTTAGCAGATTTCCTTGAAGGACCAAAAAGAGAAAAAGAGAGGTAAATATGATTTTTTAGAGGTTTTGATTTTCAAAAGGGATGCCAATGCCTTTTCCCTACTTGCATGATGGAGTATTGGGAATTTAAACCATGGAAATATCAATTATTTGGAAGGAGTAAGGCGGAAAGCCCTAGTTTTCACTTCCTAACCCTAGCTATCATTTTATAATGAGAGAAATTCACTAGAAAAAGGCACTCTGTGAATTTTTCTAGAGATTTCAAGGATAAAACATTTATCATGCAATAATTACCTATAATTTCATGCAAACATATGCATTTAGACAAGGAAAATAGAATTTAAGATTTTGTGGTAGTTTTTTGGAGTGACATAAGAAACATAATACTGTGGATAATCCAGATCATGCCACTCCAAGGAAAATAGAAATCGTAGCAATATACCAGTACATGGAAAACCATAAAATATATTCAAAAAAATACTGACAATTTATCCAAGAACATCCCTTCTTTAAATCCAAAAATGATGTATCCATAACAAAAAGTAGTCTCCAATAGCCAAAATCCACATATGATCACCTCTCCATAAGTAGTGAAGTTCAAAAAAGCAAGTCAATTCTCTCCTAGAGAGGCCAAAATCCACAAATGTGACAATGAACAAATGAGATAGGCGATCCTATACTTATATGAGGTTTATCAATTCTAATTATTGACTAAAATCCCCTACACAAGTTCAATTTTTAAGTAGACATAAAGTAAAACTAGGTTACAAGCCAACCAACTAGTTCAACAATAATATATGTCAATCGACACTACAAGGAAAGACCTTCTAGTAGAGGTTTTTGCGGAAGCCCCTATAAAAATAGCCCAAAAATCCGTTTGTAGCAGGGGTCACTGGAAAGGGTGGGTGGGTGGATGTTTTAGTAGATGTTTTTTGGACGTGTCTAAAATATACAAATGCACTGGTGCTTTACTATCCATACAAGCACCGGTGCTACATAGAACATGGTGCATTATGGAAAATTTATTTTTTATAAAAAAAAATGGTGTGCTAAATAACACACCTGTTCTTGAATAGTTGATTGCACCAGTGCCCTTCATGTAGTAAACAACCCAGTGCATACCACTAAAAAGAACCTCTATAGTTTTAAATTTTAGAAAAATGCGGTGTTATTTTCCAATGACGCACCGGTGTGGTAAATGTAGTAAAATGCCCCGAGGCTTCTTCTAAAGAGCAACGCTATGCAGTTTTTGTTTTTTAAAAATAGAGCGCTGCTATAGTCAAACAAAGCATCAATGCCATTCCTATATTAGAATGCCCTAGGGCATCTCAAGAAAAGCATCACGAAATATTTTTTTATTTAAAAAAATGTGGTGCTCTTGGATCTATTCCGCACCGATGCAGTTAAGTAAAGACATAGAAGAAGGGTTAAATAAAAAAAATAAAAAAAAACTCTCGACTGTAAATTTCTTTTTTACCATCTACAGTGTTGGAGAGCTTTGAAGCACTGGTGCCACTCTTGCCTCATGCAAGGGCCCTGGCATAGGTTCTTCTTTTGTTCACCATCATTTTGTACTATGCTCACTGTCTTACTTTCCAATTTTTTCAAATGTGCTAATTTTTTTTCTCCATTACGTGTCCAAAATGTCTCCCCAATGACCAAATGTCCAGGTATTGTCTATGTGTCTCTCTAATTTATTTTTTTAGTGGATTAGAATTGCAAATTAGGTTAAGTTTTCCATTGTTTTTGAGAAATAAATAAATCCTTGAGCAATGTGCTCAATATGTTTGGCTCCCACTAATAACAGTGTGCCCTGTAAATTTAAAGGGCGCATCGCATTTCGATGCGTGAACATAACACACCATGGTTGTTTTGGTACATTTTGTAAATGAAAACACACGAGGAGAAAGATAATTTATATGTCGGTGCATCACTCCCGATGCATTTATATTTACCAAACACACCACAAAAACAATATTTAAAAATATAGATATAGCTCAGTGCATTTGATAAACTGAACATTTTGTACCGTTGTGAAAAGGTTATACATATGCACAGGTGCACAAGTGTGATGCACCGCTACGCAAAATTAAATTTATGAACCAACAATGGTGCGTCATACTTATGTGTGCACTGATATCAATGCGATTATACTTGCAAGCGCACCAAAGCTAGTGCATGACTATGTTTTGAGTGCACTAATGATTTTTTTTAATTGATAGTTATGTTTCCTTATTTATAAATACATGTTTCATTTAATAAAAAAAATGTATTTTATATATGAGGTTGATGTATTTTATATGTCAATCATGTAGCAAAAATGTCAGTAGAGAGAGCAGGAGAAACAGACAGACCCATTCAATATGTATGACCATGGGAGGCCTAAGAGAGGGAGAGGGATTTATACCATTACCCTATTACTATAGCGACCCAAGTGCTCTTAAGGAATGTAGGCCTCCTCAAGTACTATGAGGAGGATACATCCTTGAAGGCACACTCTGGCTTATTGGCACATATGATCCGTCAATGGAGTGCCCAGGAGCAGGCTTTCCATGTTGGTCCTGAGGCATGGTATAGGCCCACTAAGGAGGACATATACTTTATCATTGGCCTATCTAGGAGAGGGGAGGATTTTCCTCAATTCCTTGATGTCCCCCATGGGGTTTCAGTTGAGACTCAACTTGCCTACACTTAGAGATATGTCAGGCCTCATGCAGTCCATCCATCATATTTTCAGGTCCGTGGTGGACAACTATGAATTTCTTCTTTTGGTGCATAGGAGGTTAGGTTCCTCTCAATATTAATCACCACTATTGCACACTCTACTAGTGATGGGAAGTGCTTTAGTTGACCTATTTTATATTATATTGATTCTTTGATTCAGGTGCCATGTTTCATCAGATGGTATGCCATTTTTTTTAGGCAGTTTTGCATGGCTTTAGATAGATGTTGTGCGTTGAGACATAGGAGGGTGACCTTCCCTTTCACTTCAGAGATTTTTTGTTTCTTTTTTGAGAGGTTTCCATAGACAATTCCTACATTTACTGTCACCCTCCTAGGTAAATCACTGAGGTCCGAATGGGCATGTGGGGGAAGATGATGCCCAAGAGGGGCCTGCTGGAGTATCTAGCTAGGATTTCTACTGAGACATTGGCGCTACTAGCCAGTGAGGATGGTCATGCGTTTGTCGCGTTGGCATTTTCATATGTGGGGATTGATTGGATGTAGTGTCCCAACATCCTCTTCACAGCGGCCGAGCCTCTAGATGATCGAGGTAATATTAGTGTTTCCTCTAAATTAATATAGTTTCATTTTATTGTTTTAATGAATTAGAATGAAATTTATTCTAGCACATCATTTAACTTCTTTTATTAAATTGTTTAATGAAATTGTCTAATTATTTTTTTGTATTATATATTTTATAGACATCGGTATATTCGATGGGGACATGCTTCCTCCCCCATCGCCGGATGGAGGAGATGAGGAGATGGGCAAGGCCCAAGAGGGTGAGACATGTCCTCAGGTGAGCGTGGACGTCTAGGGCCATAAGGTTGGTCTACAATTTCCGATGGAATACTGCGACAGATTGGCCAGAGTTTTGGTTGATGAGGCATTCCGCGCTATGAGGGCTCGAGATATTAGCGCAGATCCTAGGTTTGTGGATCTGTACAGGGACTGTCCGCGTGAGATGATGTCTCTCATGCGAAATATCATTAGAGCTAATAGGGTGCTGGCAGTGATGAGGGATGCAAGGCATGCAACGACAGATAGATTAGATGAGGCTGGTGATGATGATGATGAGGGTGATGATCATGATCCTGATGATGAGGGTGGTGATCATGATGCTTCTGGTAGTACTACCCCATCAGATCATGTTTGTCGGGGTGTTGGTGATCCTTCTTGTAGTACACCTTTCATAGAAAATTTTAGGGGCGAATCTTAGCGCATGGTTGAAATTTAAGGGGTTTTATTTTTTGGAGGGGCGATTTTTTTATATTACACCCCTTTTCTATAGCTCGCCCAAAATCTATTTTAAAAATAAACAATTATTATATTTTAGGCATGAAGAATAACCCAGATAAACATTGAAATCCCCGATTCGCCTTGATTTCAGGTGGGGTTTGCTTCCAATAGCCCCCGATTTCCATGAATGCAGGTGGGCTTCGCTTCCAATCATCCCTAATTTCCAGAAATGGCACTAGTTAGGGGTTAAGGTAAGGTCAAATTCAGGGGTTTGCATTTTGATTCGTTTGTATAAGAAACAAGTCTGTGATGGATTGAGTCTTCATAATGGGTAGAGTGATGGAGTCAGACAGTCTTGCTCCTGAAATTATTTTTTCCCTATTTTTCAATCTTCCATCGTACTCCTGTACTAGAGAGGAGTCTAATCATGTGCCCAGATTCAAATCTACTGTTAATTTCAATGGAGAAGTCTTTGAGAGCTCAAACTACTGCGACACATTGAGACAGGCTGAACATGTCGCTACATAGGTGGTACTTAATACTCCTTCCCAGAGAGACACTTCATGTTCTCTTGCTGCATGAATTCTGGTATGAACTTTGTTTTGGGTGTGTTTTGAAATTTATTTACTGGATGATCTATTGCCTGTGATGGTCATCACATGTGGTTTAAATAGGATGAGACAAGGGTATACAAAAATTTGTTGCAATAGATAGCTCAGAGATCAGGAGCAACACTGCTTGTGTATACAACTGTGTGGCCTGGTCTAGGCCATCTGCCCTATTTTACTTGCACTATGGAGTTATTTGGGTTAAGTTATATGGATGAACGGGTTAAGAACAAAAACAGGCCGAGAAGAATGATGCCATGGCTTCCTGGTCAAGTTTAAAAAAATGTAACTGCTTTTTAAAATTTTACTGTTTTATATATAGTTTAAGATGTATTTTTCTTATAATAGGTATTATAGTTTCGGGCTTGTGTTTTTATGTGAATTTTGAAAAATGTTTTTCTGCCTTACTACTAAATAGTTTAGCATGTCTGATTTATATATGTTAATTTTATTGGTTTTTGTGGGATAATAGTGGCACACCAACTTGGGTTTTTCTCACAAACACCAGTAGAGGGAGAATGTAATGATGAGCAAGAGAAAATCAATATTTCCAGAGCATTTTCACAACATAGGTCCCAGGAGATAGCATTGGCCCAATAGTTGAAACAACAACACTCAGTGTCCAGGAGAAAGATTCTCACCCAGAGAGAAAGAGTAGTAGGCATTATGTTGAACACCAACATTATGAACCCTGGGTTGGAGGAGCATCACAATGGGTTTCTTATTATTTTCCCATAGAAGGTTGTTCCAGCTTCAGTTCTAGCCACAATCATTGTTGTCAGGAGCAGTTGCATTGTCTTGCTTTTCCATCATCTGGGTCTAATATTTTGCCCCTAATTAGGTCTATTTTTTCACAGAGGAATAGATCGGGCTCTCTTCATGATTGACCTTCATCCTCCTCTCTCTCAAGGGAAGCTATTGTGGCTAATATATCTCCTGTTGGTGATTGTGTTGGGAGCTCTCTGCATGAGCCATTGCTATTAACATTGTCTAGGGAAGCTATTGTAGAAAACGGAGCTAGTGAAACTAATAGAACTATACATAGAAGAGCATCTTAGCAAGTACCCACCTCATTTGAAGAACATGAGAGAGATGAAGAGGAATGACTTAAAGGCTATTTCCCAAGGGATAACAACATTCTATATAAAAAAGAAAATTGTAACCTATTTCTACTATTGATGATAATTTCAATACAGATTATTGAAATTGTCACCTATTTCTAGTAGGATGTCATATGTTTTTATTAAAGATTGGATATATCCTTCGCAACCTCTAGCGTCTCCTTCTTCCCTGTTATAGGCATGGTGGATTTGCATTCTTTTTTGAATGAAATCTTTGGCAGGTTTGGTTTTTGTATAGTTGTTTATTTTTTAAGCTTAGGAAATATTTTGAAATTGACCAGATTGTGACCATAGCCCATGTATATTATGACACTATATGAAATGTTTTCTGAAAAATATCACATAAAAACTACTTTTCTCAATGTCCAGAATCTTTTTCAGACACACCATATCCACTGAATGTTCATATGTGATAGTAGCTTCTTAAAGAGATGGGGATTTTCATTAGAAATAATGGATATTCTCAAGTCATCCGTTGTTGAAACTTGAAATTTTGGATGGTGCTAGTATTTTAGAGTTATGGTTTCTTTGATATGATTTAGGTGGAGAAATATCTTCCAGATACATCACTTCACATATTTGTTGTCAATATTTGGTGTTAATATTCTCCAAAAAATAGATTGATGAATAATTTTCACATTCACAATTACTCGCACTAGCTTTATCAATATGAAAGTTGATTTTGAGATGCAAGTTGCTATCTCCTAGGCTTGATGTGATGGAATATTCCCTTACCATACTAACATCCCATGCCTTATGAACTCTGTGTGTTGGTTGTTAACTGATATGTAATTACAAGCTATTGTGAACTCTTTGTTATGGTTGTTATTTGTGATGCAATTGTAAGCTATAACTATAGTGGAAAATCCTTATGGTGGTTTATGCAACCTAAATGTCAAATTTTCTAGTCATCGTGAGCCAACAGAATGTTTAATGTCCCACTTGTATGTCAACTGAGCTTCATAGAGAGGAGGCTGCATGTAAGTCCCAAATAGTTTTGTCATATAAAATGCCCAAATTTGTTGTTTCCAATGCAGTCCTTCTAGGCATGTTCTTTGAAATGCTTCCGAAAAATAAAATACTGGGAAGCAAATGGAGTTGTCATTATTGGTAGAGCACTTTAAAATTTTGTTTTGAGAAACACAGGTACTCAAATTTCTTGTCAGTTAATGATGTTGCAACATTCTCTTTGAGCAAAGGAAGAACATTAAACTGTTCTTAATCATCCTTCAAAAAGCCACTAATGTTTGTCAAATCAGGAATTTATTTCATATAAAAATGTTATTTAATATCATCTTTCAATAAAATGTTATACACAAATATATCATGTCTCATGTCTTGTACATTATTTTGTGCAAATGGTTCTTATTTGAAAATTTTATGTTCGATGCAGCACAATCCATTTGATTTCTGATACTATGTAGGTGTTGGGTTTGTTTTAAATTTAGAATGTTAAGATTGTTGTTACCTTTCGAATATGAACTAATAGTTTTTACCTATATGACATTAAAATAATTGCTATATAGCTAATAGGTTGTAACCTTGAAGGGTCTTTCCCATGTATGCACTCAATGCAGTGGCAATTAATGTGATAGATGAAGAAAGATTTATGATGAGATCTATTGAAATGTCAATTATTTAAGAAGTGGAATATTCTTAGTTATACACTTGCAAGCATTATTTTTTCTCTCTTAGTTAAGATTCCATTGAGTAAAATTTTGATAATTCTTTATCTTGAAGAATCCATTTAAATGAAATTCTTATCAATGCTTTATATTTCCTTGCAGATTCAAGCATTGGAAGTCAGCCTATCATATTTCATTTATGATTTCTTTTGTTACCTTTTTGACTCTCCTATCAGTGTTTGAAATTGTATCCATCACATGGTGAGCATACCGGGTCTGCTTGGAGGCATTTCTTATGGTGTAGTATGTTCTTTTATCAGATTTATCCAGCCAGAGTTTGTTGATAGGTCACTAAAATATATAACATGATTATGGATTGATGTAAAATGATTTATAATTTTCACATTACTAACAACAATCTGACACAAATCCCAAAGTTGAGGACGGGTAAACTTAAACACAAATTCAAAAGTTGAGGACGGGTAAAATTAAACACAACTTCAAAAATTGAGGACGAGTAGACTTAAAATAAACAAGGATAAGAGAGTACATGAATATTGGTAAATGTAAAAATGATTTATAATTTTCATGCACAACAAGCAAGCACAAATGCAAAAGTTGAAGACAGGTAAATCTAGATTCATGTTATACAGTCATTGATCAATGTTTTCTTTGGGAATCTCCCATTGCTAGGTTCTTCCTATTTATTTTGGTGTTGTTTTTAACTTTCTTATGAAAATTTTATCTTGAATTTAATCTCATGGGATATAGGATATGAGCAATGCTTGTGAGATAACATCATGTGCACCTTTTAACCTAGATACCTGGATATAATCGTCAGGCTAACAAGACCACCTAACCCAGCATACTCTGGTAGGTTTATCATTCTAGTTACATATTGACATGGCCTCTATCCCTTTTGTTGATAGGTTCATCATTTCAGTTGCATTTTGATGTGGTATGGTTGAGTGCAAAGTCGTGTGGGTTCATCTATATTCCTTTCAGTGCCATTGATACCTATTGCACATGCATCCTGACAACCACCTCCTTTGGAAAGGAAAATTGTAACACAACCATTCCTATAGTTTAAAATACTTTTCCCCATTGTCTCACCTGCTCCTGTACCCAAAACACACCTGCACCCAAGCACATGCATGCAACACTGATTTTAAAACATACACTTGATGCGATTGTCACAATTCCTAAAGGAATAGTTAGCTTCCTTTTTCCAGTCAAAAATATAAGATCACATTTTTCAGAGCCTACACTTCTACCATGGCTTAGGTATAGCAATGGTATGGATTGAAATTTAAGCAGATATAGTCTTATGTGTTTAAATGGTATAGGATTCTTTATTTTCATTTCATTGCTCACTCTGTAACATGCTAAGGCATCCATTCACATTTATATTTCAAGTTTTTTTATAAATACAGCCTCACCTAAAATTGTTCACTCCCTCTCAAGTAATCTACCTTGCCTCAACTACAATTGGGCCAGGTTCTCCCTATAAAGGTAAGAGAAAGTTTCTTTTTGTATGGTTTTAGAAATATTTAGTTGCCTTATGCATGAGTCATTGGTCTTCCAGTTATTGATTTGCATCCTTGTAGTCGAATGGTGTTTCATAATTTATATGGCATGGAAATTTTGTTCCTGGTTATATAGATCCATACTCATTTTGTTATGATACTATGCTATTTCTTTACTTTATTTCTACTTTATGGAGGAGATGCCCTCAACAGTCCATTTTGCTATCACTATTTGGTGACTTTTAACTCCAATTCACCAATTTTGGTTATCACAAACATTATATATATTTTCTAGCCAGTTAGAGAATATATAATGGATCATGGTTCTGTAATATTTTTGCTCATTACTCGTTGCAGGTCTCATATTAGCTGCATTAGGCCAGTTAAATTCATACCCAAATATAAGCAGATATAGTCTTTTGTGTTTAAATGGTATAGGAATCTTTATTTTCATTTCGTTGCTCACTTTGTAACATGCTAAGGCATTCATTCACATTTATATTTCAAAATTTTTGATAAACACAACCTCACCTAAAAAGTGTTCACTCCCTTTCAAGTAATCTGCGTTGCCTCAATTACAGTTGGGCCAGATTCTCACTATTAAGGTAAGAGAAAGTGTCCTTTTGTAAGGTTTTAGAAATATTTATTTGCCTTATGCATGAATCATTGGTCTTCCAGTTATTGGTTTGCATCCTTGTAGTCGAATGGGGTTTCATAATTTATATTGCATGGAAATTTTGTCCTTGGTTATATAGATCCATACTCACTTTGTTATGATACTATGTTATTTCTTTACTTTATTTCTACTTTACAGAGGAGATGCCCTCGGTAATCCATTTTTCTATCACTGTTTGTTGACTTCTAACTCCATTTCACCAATTTTGGTTATCACAGACATTTATATATATTTTCTAGTCAGTTAGAGAGTATATAATGGATCATGGTTTTGTAATATTTTTGCTCATTACTGGTTGTATGTCTCATACTAGCTGCATCAGGCCAGTTTGATTCATACCTAAATAACGTTGGGGTACAAAATGCAACAACCCTGAGTCTCACATAAAAATATAAAGAGATTGGACAAAGTAATAATAGCAATAAATTGGGACACTATGAAAGGTCATATTACTGACACTCAAAGGAGAAATACATCCTAAAGTGACTCGTGAGTGACATTGTCCTTGTCTAAATAAGCATATTTCAGAGAGGAACTGGAAGCTAGGGTGAATATGTTAATATCTTCGACATCTTGGTAATTTTTTTGATGCGATATATATTTGTTTGCGTGTTCTCATTTTTATTACAGATTGACACTGAGTGCCACATTCTTGAATAAACTAGAGGAAATAAAATAGCTTGAGAATAGGTTCTACAAAAGATATGAGTTAAGTTCCAGTCGTGTTAAGTATAAATAGATTGCGTCATTGTTTTATATGCATGTTCTACATGAATGCTATTCAACAAATTTTGACAATATATGTTAATGCCAAATCAAAAATTTGTGTGATCTAGGAAGCATATAAGGATTAATAACTTGCTTAAAACACCAAATACTTGTCTTAAGTTTGTGGGATTTTGTGTATGGCCAGTTTTCTAGATTTTGTGTGCGTGTTCTTACTTTTATTACAAATTGGCGTTAAATGCCACATTCTTGAATAAACTGGAAGAGATAAAATAACTTGAAAATAAGTGTCTACAAAAGATAGGAGTGAAGCTCCGATATAATTTGAAATGTTGTTAAAAAAAAATGTCAATATCTGTTAATGCCAAATTAGAAACTTTCATGATCTAGGATAATATATATATAAGGATTACTACCTTTCTTAAAACACCAAATACTTGTCTTAAAGTTTGTGTGGTTTTGTGTATGCTAAACTTCCTAGATAAACTAATATCATATGTGTTATTGTAGTTTACATCTTTCTAATTTTTTCCTGTTTGGTTGAAATCATGCCTTTTCCAAAGGGATTTCTAGCTCTGATAGTCTCCATGCCCTTTATCTTATATTGGCTAAATGTTATGTTACTGGATCCATGGGGTTTTGATGTTGGATTTGCGCATCCATGTTTCGGATATGGATACAGATATGGATCCACCTAGATCCACATAGGATTTGGCACATAAACAAATCCTTAAAACCCGGAAACAGATCCCATACTATTGAAACAAATCTTATTCCAACTAGCTCTCATGCACTGGATCTTTAGTGTGGCAAAAGACTTCAATGTCTTTATACAAATTTGTTGGGGAATGGGTATTTTAATTCTAACCTTACTAAGGTCATTACAAAAATCAATTCTAATTTTTTCCTTATCAAGAAATAGGTGACAATTTCAATACAGATTAATTCCTACAGGTAATAGAAATTTTATTCTAAGTCCATTGCACAACAAAATCATTTTGAGGAAGCCAATGATTTTATTTTCCAAAATGTAAGAGCAATTGTCACGGTTTCTAATGATGGTCCCTCATCCTTACTCTTTATTGATACATTTGAAATTTTAGTGGTGACTTTTCTTTAATAGAAACACAAAGTGACTTTGGAGAACTAAGAATTCAAGAATTTTATAGTTTTCATGTTGTATAATACCAAATTAAGTACTTAGTTACCTCTACTTTCCTTGTAAAAAGATTTAGAGAGTAGTAGTATTTTTTGAGGGGTTATGCTGACCTAAACACCTTTATGGTTGGCACATTCATACTGGTTCTAAGTTAGGGGCAAAGTATCTTCTGGTCTCAAATCCTAAGTTATCTAGACCACCACCTTGGTGTAGACCACTCCCACTTGCAATCAATACATCAAAAAAGTCTACAAACCTCCCAAAAACTTAGGTCAGTACACCAACAAAGTCTACAAACCTCTCAAAAAATGATTCTCCTCTATACCCTACTCCTTCACAACAATTTTTTGGGGAAGATAAGATTGATGATTTTGAAGATGAAAATTCAATAGTAGAATGTGTCTCAAGGTGCCAGTTCAATGATATCATAGATCTTGTATTAGGGTTTCCAACTTTTAAATCAGGTAGTCTAAAGATGTTATGATTGTTCCCTTTCTTGTTTTGTTTCATATTAGTCAGTATAGCTTGCAAAATAAGTCAAGTAATGCCACGATGTGTGGTAGTTGATTTGTTTAATTGAGATGTAGACTGCTAGTATTTGTTTTAGAAACAAGACATGGAATGTATTGAAGGAATTTAACAGGTGGGCTGATAATAATGTTAAAACTTGAGAAAGTCTAAGGAGATATATCTTCTTTATTGTGCAGGTTTATCAGGGGATGATTTTTGAGAAACAATTTATGAAGTACTACTAGCATCTGTTGAAGCTACTGGATAAGGGATTCTTTTGGCAGTTTTTTATGCTTTACGTGATTATATTTCAAGTTAGGTGAAAAATTATAAGAGACATTGGACACTTATATTGTTGTCCAACTATGTCTGGTGTAATCAAAATTACTTGTTGGCATTTACTTTTAACCCAAGCATTGGTCTTATACTTCCAAACAAGGAAAATAAAAAAGAGAAAAAAACAAAGTTTATGAGGAAGCTCACTGGTAGCAAGAGTGGGAAGCATAAGCCTTAGCCTCAATGAGTAATAGGCCTAACTGGATTACTCAATACCATGTGTGTACATTGCAAGTAAGTGGCATGGTATCTTACCATTCCTTTTCTAGACAATCTTGACTATGTCCCCTCTTTGTTAAAGTGGTTGCGCAATATGGATCTATAAATCCCCGATTAACAGAGTTGTTTAGTTTGTGTCTATGTTGACTTGTCAACTTGCTAAGAAATATTAAACACTTGCATTATCACTTTGGCATGTTTGCAATAGGAAAAAAATATCTTAACCATGGGAGGAAGTTGTAGTCTTTAAAAAAACTGCGTCCAAAGTTCCAGTGAAATGGAAATAGAGGCTACCTTGTATGTGCAAGAAACATATTCAATGTTGACAATTCAATTTTTGGCATGCCAAATTTTTGTTGCAATGCTTCCTTAGTACCTATCAATTTATTGTATTCATGTTGAATGAAATCACAAAATAAGTTGGACTTGTCCCAAAGGCTTATTTAGGTAGACCATAGAAGTGCCTTTTCACAAATTAACATACCTTTTCGATCTATTTTTTATATTTTAGCGGATTCATATTCTTTTTCAAAAAGGAAAAATTAAGAAGTTTATTGATCCATGAAATCGTATGCGTCAAGATGTACCGTTGACACTTTCATAGTGCATATTGATCTCTGAGTAATAATCATATAATAATGCATTGCGTTGACCTCCTACAACCTCATAATAAAGAAATACTCATGGTTCTCAACTTTTCAATCTAAAAAAGTACATTTTGAAGTTATAAGTGATTATAGCCCGATTATTTTAACTACCTTTGTTAACTAAAAATAAATCTTCCTTTACTTCAACCTATCCTGTTCAGTAATATCAAGACAAATTGTAGAAACTGTTTTCCAAACCTAGATACAACATGTGTGCGATATGATCAAAATCTACTACTGAATATGTTAAAATGCTTTGTTGGTCATCCAACTATTTTATTAGACATTTAAAGAAAGTTGAAAGTCACATGCACGTCCCATGTCTGCTCAGCAAGAGTTTAGTTACCATTAATTGGTAGGTAATTGGTCATGTGTGTGTACTCCCTAATATCATTAACATACAAAATAGTTTATAGGTTATGAAGCAAATACTGAAATAGTTGATTGGCAAACAATTATTGAGAGTTTGATCCCTTACTCATTTGTATTATATTAGCAATCCCCAATAGAAGAGAACTACAATTTTGAATTTTATTTCATGCTTCTATTTTCATTTTACTGCAAAGATAATATCTGATAGAGCATTGCCATATTTGTGATGAGTGCACTGATACTCCTTATAATGCAAACTGGAAGTAATTGGCATGCATTTATGCTCTATATGTTATAACTTCGAATTCAAATTTTCTTAGATGAGAAACCATAAGTACGAGTGTTTCACATGAACTTGTCTATTTTGACTTTCCAAGGGCTTCAGTAAGATTCTCATCTCAATTTTCTTAGAAAGCATTTTGTTATAGGGTTTATTGCATTTTCCACTGTAGCTGAACTTTTAGGTGAAACTTTAATGTTTTCTTTCGTCATCATCTATGAGATGAAGTAATACCATTTAGTGCAGATCAAAAGATTTATGTTTATCTGGTAGATGTTGCCTATGTAAACAAGACTGCTTATTTGAAAACAATGTGCTTGTTTACTTACAGATTTCAAAAACAATGGATGTACGAACAAGATGGGGTTTACTTTTTGCTACAATAGGTAGAGTGTCCAACATAATGGATACTATTTTGGTCCCTTTAGAGATTTTGTGCAGCATATCACCAGCTAAGTTCTCTTACAAAAGGTCATATTTACAGTGGAAAAAGAAACAAGTGGTATATAGGTTTAGAGTAGTTGCACCTCATGAATTATTTGTAGAAATTCTGCAAATTCTCTACAAATCTACCTCTAAGATCATGTAGAAAACATGACTGTAGATTAACCGGATAATGCAATATAACTAAAGCAAAATACTATAATCTACTTCTACTATCAATTTTCTTTGCGAAAGCTTAAAGATCTAGCTGAATCAGAGTTGAACACATATAACCATAAGAAGAAGAATCAATGCACATGAAACACATAAAATACTCAAGGGAAAGCCTCAACTAAAAACCCCACTATTTATATTATCATACAAGGTGGAAATACATTAGAATTATACAAAGCCTTAGCTCTCACAACTAGCCAACTCTCAGTACAATCCTTACAGATGAAGGTGGAAATACATAGAGATTATACAAAGCCTTAGCTCTCACAACTAGCCAGCTCTCAGTGTAATCCTCACAGATGCTCACAGGGAATCTAGGCTTCTCACAAGCCTTCTTCTCTACCTTCCAAGCCTCCTATTTCCTTGCGCAGTTTCTCCTAGGTGATCCTCTTGTTACCAAGTGGAACACTGATCTCTCACATTGATCTCACACCCTGTCAGAACCGCGCAATCCTCGAGGAACCTTATTCCTTCTGCATGCATGAGTTTCCTTTATAGGAGAAAACATGCAATTGATAGTACATTGTCCTTTAATCTCAACTGGGACTTTCTCAGAATATACATGCTTGAGTTATTGATGAGTGAATCTTCAATTATCTGGAGTACACTAGTTGAGTGCATGCATGCATTAACTGATTGAACTCACAATTAGTTCCTCAAATAGTTTGGGACTAATTTAACTGGACTTAACTTAGTAAACTGAGTTAACTAATTACAACTCAAATATAACTCAACCTTATCTACTTAATTAAGGGATAATCTCCTTAATTTAAGGGATAATTGTTGCATGACTTCAGAAAGACTTCTAACTTGAATTTCTCCAACTAATTAATCCATAATGAATTAATTAATTATTTCCAAGCAGCTGGTGAGACTAAACTCGAATTTTAATTCAAGGACAAATTCAAATTGGAATATTATGGATTCTATTTTTATCATTTCTTGTTGCTATTTTCAACATTATTTTTACTTAGGGTTGTTATCATGGTAGAGTGTTAAACTCTTGCTTGTGTTTTTGTTTGTTTTAGATTAAAGTTTTGGAAGAAGGGCTTCTAAATCATCTTGCATTTTGACTTAAGGCTTTTGAGGGTATGGAAGTTGAATTCATATCTCTCTTAGTGAAGATTGAAGAAGCTGAGGTTCATGCTTATGAGAGGTAACTCTCCTTGAATTTTTTTCAAAGGAGGTCAATAATTAAATAATCAAATGAGCCTACATTTTAAACCAACATTTGGTAGTACAAATTTTGCATCCATTTGTGTTTAAATTACTCTAGAACCATAACAAGGATTGTTTTTCATTCATGATCTTAGGAGCTTCCTTCTTTAGCGACTTCAGCTCAGTGCGCTGAAGCTTTAAGAGCTTTGAGAAGAGTTGTTGTTGAACTTGTTGGAAGACCTATAAGAGTTTATGTGTCAGGTGGAATATTCCATTGGGCAAATGGTTATCATCTGAATTTTTAGCTATATGAGAAGTTGTTGTGTAGTGTGTTTGATATTCTGGATGAAGGGAATCTACTTGAGGTTTGTTGTTAATATTTAGTTTTTGATTCTTGTGTGGATGATATGTGCTATACATGGCCACTGTTTCAACAGGTATATTTAGATTCACTCTAAATTTGCATGTTTCATTTGTGGTTATCCCAATTACTGGGGGAGACTCAGAGAGCAACCTTTTTAGTGCATTGAGTACCATCATATGTGCAATAAAATAATAGACATGTATCCTTTAGTTTCTTGAAAAATGGTACAAGAGGATCTCATGCAATAACTTTTCCTACCTTTTGTAGCTTTTGTGTATGGAGAAAACATCTTTGTCACTTATAGCATGTCTATTACCATCTCAGAGGCTCATGTGACATTTAAAAGTTATATACCTGATCCAAGGCACTTCACACATTCAAAAAAGTCTATTCTCAAGGATTAAAGACATTGGCATTTTTTAGATTCTCTCGGTAGCGATCAAGTGCTTGTATGAATCTGTCCTCGATTGTCTCCATGTAGCACATAGAGTTTATCAAGAGCACTGGTAGGGTCAAGCAAGAGTGTCCACTATCTTCCACCTCAATGATTGAGATTTACATCAATGACAACAATGGTCATACATATGACAATAATGGGTGAAATTTTTCATTCCTATTCTTTTCATTGATGATGTGATCCTTTTGGCTTATTTCCTCAAGGGTGGATGGAGATATACAATTGCAGTAACACTTTTTCTATGACCTTCATAGTTGATGGTCAACTTGGGTAAAACTAAGCAGTTACAATCTTCAAAGGGTAGGAAGGGTCTTCTTAGATTATAATTTCTTCCTTAGAGTGAAAGAGATTGAGATCACCAACTCATATTAATTACTTTGGTGTTCAGTTCTTAGGCTCTCATTTTAGTTTAAGGCATGTTCAACATTGGGTCAACAAGGGGTACATTTCTTTCTCCCTGCTTAAGAGATAGTGTTTCTGACATCATTTCCATCACTATTTATTGTTGATTTTCCTTGAAATTTTGCTTGTTGCTTAAATGAACAATTTGAAACTACTTTTATTTTCTCCAAGACACAAAATTTCACAACAATAGAAGCAATGGAATGCAATAAGTTAAAGACACAATTACACAAGAGACACTAATTTTCAATTGAACCCAACTAGGAAAACCCTCTCCTTGTTCTTGTATTTAATTGATAGAGTATACAAATCAAATACAAGGAAGATTGTCTATTGAGAACAAAGTTGTTCTCCTTCTAACCTAGCCTAGACTTTCCCTAAACGTTACTTGATCATAGCTCCTATCCTTTGCGCATACACAGGTCCAAAATCCTTGCGTACTAGCCTCTCATATTGGCTCCTAAATTCATGTGCATAGGGCCTCCTATTTTGTAGCACAAATATCTTAATCTATGTGCACTTGGTATTTAATATGTGCACACCACAAGCATGAAGCTCACACAATTCTTTTGCACTTTCTCACAAACTTGTGAGCTATTGTCTTTTTTCACAACCTTGTGCACAAAACAATTGTTGAATTATGTGCCTTCGTCCTCCTTTTATGCCATTCGATCATGCTATAACTGGAAAGTTATTTTTAGAACTCAGTCTTGTGATTGATTCGTTAACTAAGTCAAACTGAGTCTTCTAACTCGTCCTTGCCACTATTAGAGATTGAGGCTCTCACTCATTCTTTTCCAAATATAAATTCGCACTTGGAGAGCCGCATAATTGATCCTCCAACTAGCACATGAACAAACTAACTCGTCCTTTTCCATCAAATTGTAATTGACAAAAGAAGAACACGTTGAAGTCTTTCTTGACTAAGGCACAAGTCAATAAGGCCTTCACTCACTATTATTTTCAACATTTTTTATTGTTGAAAATAGGAAATACATGGAAAGATTTAAACTGCACCCTTCACTTACTACTTCACACTTTGAAAAATTGAATGAGCTTCACTCACTACCCCCCACTTTGAGAAATTGAATGAAATCAAACCTATATTATTTCCTTTTCCTTTACATACTAGAAGGCACAATGAATTTGGACACATTCATGACATTTCGTTAACTGAAATCTACCTAAAGCCTAGATGTATTCCTGGTCTTGAGATTAATAGCTTCAACTTGCATGAAAGATTTTGTGAAATGTGAAATTTGAAATGTGGAGTTATATCACATCCTGTGAATGTCTGGCTTTTCTATTGAGACTTCCCCTTCCATCTATTGATATTCACAATATAAATATTACCTCCTTAGTTTTTAATATGGTCTTAACATCAAGAAAGAGTGACAATCCCTTAATGCAGTCTTATGTTAATTTACTTGTTATGCTTTTAAGACATGAAAATACAACCATCTCAATCTATCCATTAAAGATGTTTCTCCAATGTCCACTCTTTATCAATTTAGAGAGTATCTCAACTATCATCGCACTATCACTTTTGAAATCAATTGTTAGGCGACAACAACTAGTTCCAAATCTGTATGATTTAGTCACTAGTGGCGTGCTTAATGGTAACTAGTCAAGCTCATCTGACTCACTTGCAATGTTGCCAAGTTATTTTACAGTTTCTTCTTGAATACCCCTTGGTGCCAAGTGACTGCAACAACCCTTGGATTTCTTAGCGATTCACCATTTTGTACTAGTGATTCGCCATTTCTTAGTGATTTGTCATTTTATACTAGTGATTTGCCATGATTTTACAAGATAATATAATCTAGTGAGAGATTCACCAAAAAAATTATATATACATATTATATTATAAATAAAATCGCCTTCCATTTTTCCTATGGATCATGGGATTCACCCATTTATTATACATATAAATTTGGGGGCTTCTTAAAATCTTCCTCAATCCACATATTCCTCCACTTCTTGTCTGACCTTGTTTCTACCCTTAGCTTCGGTGAGTGTGTCGACTGAAGGGATCTGGTGTGACCACCATGAAATCCACACTATTGTACAACTATGTGTAAGAGGCCCGAATGTTGGTGATGAATGAGCTGTGTTATTTGCTACATTGGATAAGCATCCATACCTTTGCTTTCTGCAACTCGGCTTGTTTCCTTTTCTTCTTTACCAAGTCAGGAGGTGCACCTCTGTATTGTATTCCCCATTGATGCACATCATTGATGGTTGTATGAACAACCTTGAGAGATTTAGCATTGTTTTTACATTTATGTTGCATGTCATGCAAGCATATAATTGCTTTGTGAATGGTAAATAGCTCCTCATAGAGGTTCTTCATAGTGTCTCACAATGCCGATACTTCACCAAGTATGGCTACCTTGAATTATTCTAAGTACATTTGTGCAGGAGCTTCTTTCTAAACCTCTACATGGAGCTTCTCAACATGTTTCTTTGCAGCCTCTAAGTTCTTTACCATATGTATGTTTTCGGCCTTCAAATACTCTATGTTTGACTTGGAGGCTCCTGTGAAGGCCAAGTTGGATGCGGCAATAGCTTCTGGATTCTTCCTGGTATCCATCGATCACCTTTTCTTTGATAAACATAGGATGTGTGAGATTGTCCAGGAAGTGTTTCTTCCTTTTGTGTACAATCTTCTTCTAAAGCTCATCAAAATTTACACTGTAGAGATCCATCACCAGACCTTCATTAAGAGAAGAATTTTCCTCTTCCTCATATAAAGCTTTCCCTTCCACAGGAGGAGATGGAAGCTAAGTAGTGGTATGCTATGGGGGAGGCATGAGATCAATATCTTGATTTTGCTGCTCTAGCTCTACTTTCATATATTGGATCACTATCAAATCCTCGATTTCCTGGGCAAGTTCTTTGTTCCGCAGTTGCTTTCTTTCTTCTTCAAGTAGCCAACTTCGTTCCTCTACTTCGATTTGCTTCAGTGTTGTTTCTTCCTCCTCTTTCTTCTACTGTTCTTATTGTCTTTTCCTTTATTCTTGTTATTTATGTTGTTTTTCTTCCTTCTGCCTTAATTGTTCTTCCTACTTCCTCTGCTTTCTCTTTCTTTCTATTGCTATGGCTTCTTTCAAGGTGATTGGATCTGATTTACATTTGTGGCTTTGTTCTTCCACTGGACTTTGCACAACCTTCAACTTCCCCTTTTCGCGCACTGGGTTACGCCTCACTGATGGTTATGCTTCCAGAGTTGCTTTTTGCCGAGGAGTAACTTGTGATGTACCTACAAAGATGACTTGGGCACAGGGCTTGTAAGCATTATAAGAATTCTTAATATTTTCCTCCTTCAGTTTGGAATAAGTCCCCCTTGGCTAGTTGAAAGGTATATTTTCACATCGGTGCTTGCAAACACTCTTGAGATTGTACGGGTGGTATTCCATAAGACCTAACTCGAATTTTGATAATTCTTTTCCTTTGGTCTCTGTAGCCTTCATTTTTTTAATATTGTACGATCCGATTTGCAAAGGAAGAGTGGGCCAAGGTACTTTCTTCTTCCTCTGCAAAAATGCTGATAGACCTATGGAAAGATGATAAGCTACTTCTTGCATGACCAATTTGTCGATGGCATACTTCGGCAGAAAATGTGAAGACTTCTAACCACAAAACACTCGAGGTATGTGCCATTCGGTGAGGCAAACTAGTCAGCAAGTTCCGCTATTGCCTCCAATGCCTCTTAGGACATGCAAGGTGGATCTTCCTCAAAGTTCATCTTGTATAGTTTTATGAGGAAGTGATCAATCATATTCTCCATAACTCCCATGTAGCTGCACTCCGAAATAACTTTGCAATAAATGTGGATGGCAGATTCCTTCGTTGACTAAGTCTAATTCATGCCAGGAAAAGTGTTCTAAGCACATATTGCATCCCACAAGTACGCAGACATTTAGAATCTAGCCCGCTTACGCTTGGGAGGGTTGTTGGCATTGGTTACATGGATCTTTAACTGTTGAGCCAACAAGTACGACCAATTGAATGCTTCCTCATCATTCACCACCTAAGGCAGTAAGAATGCCCAACCTCTGCAAAAGGTTGCAATACTCTTTTGACCATAGATTCAACAACAAAAAACTATCAAGTACTGGAATGCTTTTCTGAGAGATTTGGTCTTGTAAGTATTGTTTCGTGTTTGTTATAATTTGGATGGCTCTTTCACCCAACCTTTAATGATATCTTTAGTGCTTAGGTAGTTGGTGATTGCGTAGAAGTGAGAATCCATGTAAGCTTATAGGAAAGGAAAATGATACATAAGCTAGAATTCATGTGCCATGAATGAGGCAAGCCTTTTTCCGCTGGCACTACTGAGGATCATGCTCTTTGAATCTATATATCACTGGATCCACTTGATCATGTCTGTGTAAGGGAAAACCAAATACATGCATGCAATCTTATGCAATCCTAACTTCTGGACATTAATATAAACTTGTTTTTCTTCAAGATCTAGTTTTTAATTAGCTGTCGTGAATGCATCTTTCATTGTGTGCCATGTTATGTCTAAATATTTCTTAATGAATAGTTGAGTGTCTAAGAAAATTGGCATGGTGACCAAGGTGCTTTCAACTGCTTCACTGGTGCTACTTTCAGTGGTGTCTTTGGAGGAGGATCTCTTTGGTGCCATGATGATAGTAACTAATAGGGAGAGATAACCGCAAAAGTTGCAGTGCTTTTTTCACAAGATGCACTCATGGAAAACACAATTAGCTCAAGCAAACAACCTATTTTGCAAGATCAAGACAATAGATCAGAGACTGACGGGAAGGATTTCACAATTTTTGGGCTGAGGGTGAGAGACTAGGGTCATGAACTGCACATTGTGCAACCTCAACAAACAAGGTGACAACTAGAGGCTTGATATTGTGCAATGCGCAATCCTAACTAGGCGGACTTAAGGAAGAGATAGTGAATTGCATTGTCTTTGTGACCAAGGTTGAGGGTTGAGGCTTGGCACTGCATAATGTGCAATTGGGGAAGGCCAAGGATGGGGCTTGAGCCTAGAGAATGAAAATTACGCAGTTGGAGAGAGCAATTGTTGGTCATGATTGTGAAAA
>APFE030612170.1:85058-109932 GCA_000404065.3 Pinus taeda | reverse complement strand
TATATATATATAGTCAGGTTATGGTTTCTGATGCACATGCTAAAATCAAGGAAAAACACAACTTGTCTGAAAGTCATAATTAGCAGCTTAGTGGACTTAACTAGACATTAATTAGGCAACTCCTATTTTTTAGGAATTCCAACTCTGCTTTTTCAGGAACTACACGTTCACACTGGAAAAAGGGACTACACAATTCCCAGGCTCAAGGGATCACACAGTTCCTTGCGTCGGTGAATTGCGTAGTTTCTAGGAGGAAGGAAAGCTCTTGCGCGATTTTTGAGCTCAAGACTGGCCTGCCTTCCATGATTATGTAATTGTGATCCTCAAGGCCTAGTGCAATTTCTATAGATAGGGGATTGTATAGTTTCAAGAGGAAAGACTAACCATATTGCAAAGTTAAGGGAGGAAATGGCTTGTGCTAAAAAATGTTTAGGTCAAAGTCAAAACAAAACATCACAAGCACTGTATGCAAAAATAAGTTTCAAAAGTTAACATTAATACTTGGTGACGGTGAAAAATGAGTTCTTGTAAAGAGAAAATATGCTCTAAAATCAATACATGAGACAAAATTTTGAAGAGAGCCTTATAACAATTATAACGGAACCCCATATTTCTATCCTACAAAATATGTCTGCAAAAACCCTCACGACTATTCAGACCTTTTTTATAATCTTAATTTACAGCATAAAAATAAAGTATACATGCATTCTTTTTAGCAATGATTCGCTAACTGACTCTTCCAACAAAGGTTGGCATATCCTCTTCCATTTAACTTTTTCAAGTCATTTATCATTGTCATATCGAATCTTCCATTAAATCATAATCATATCGAATCTTTTCTCTCAAAGCTCTAGGTTGAATTTACGCAATTGCTATACATATTACTCAACACATTGTGTAGATTTCAACAGCTTACTGTCATCTAGTCCAACCTTATCATTAAGGTATATTTTCTTAATGAGGTATAATCGATGCCAAAGAAACGAGATCCTATGACACCTAGAATCAAGTGAATACATAGATCGAGTGGATTCCATGAACGAGATGTTACTGTCATCACGTTGTCTTGTATACAGGACAGTGAGTCATGATATGTCAGCCACAATACTTCAACAAATGTGAACCATCCAAATCTCTTATGATGTCATTGTTACAACATAGAACCGAGCCTCATGATTCATGTAATATTAAAGAAACGAGATCCTATGACACCTAGAATCAAGTGAATACAAAGATCGAGTGGATTCCATGAATGCGATGTTACTGTCATCACGTTGCCTTGTATACAGGACAGTGAGTCATGACATGCCAGCCACAATACTTCAACAAATGTGAACCATGCAAATCTCTTATGATGTCATTGTTAGAACATAAAACCGAACCTCAAGATTCATGTTGATGTTACGATCCATTATGATGTCATTGTTAGAACATAGAACCGAACCTCAAGATTCATGCTAATGTTACGATCCATTGTAAACATAAAGGAAACCATGAATCATTCATCCCAAGTCATACTGAGAGCGATTCATTTGTGTGATGTTACCATATATATGTGAACTAAAAAAACGTGAACGACACGATTGTTCAGAACATCTATGTCGTCTTTCAGATCGATTTTCAAAATAAAAATATACATGTGAGGTCTGAGATGTGATCCATCGTGCCGTCAAAGGTGTGAATGGTTGTATCCATAGAGATGTGTGAACAGTGAAACAAGTCATAGTTGTTACACACGTGAACAGAGCTTAAGTAGATTGCAGATTTATATTCAGGAATCCCATAGATAACACCTATGTTCATAAGTCATAGTTGTTACACACGTGAACAGAGCTTAAGTAGATTACAGATTTACTGAATATTCAGGGATCTCATAAATATAAGTTAGGTCAAAAAAAATTAACCACACCTATGTTCATAAGATTCCCAAATATTAAGAAAATCTGCAATCGATTAAAGATAACCTGTAATGAACTATCTTATCACATATTGTAATGCGATGCCATCTCATACAGAGTACGATCATAGTACGAGTTCATTATCATATATATATATGAGCCAAAAACAAATCATAACTATCCGCACAGGTGTGACTAGATCCCTACAAATTTATGCGGGCCACAGGAGTACAAAAAAAGAGTGTGGACCTTAGCGAGTCATTACAGCCACACTTGAGAAATCATAGATGCGAGCCCTTCACCCTAACTATATACAAAATACAAGATTGTAGTCTGCAAGTTATAGTAATAATACCACAAAGTGAAAATCATAATAGAGAACATAGTTGCCAAATTCGAATTCAATACATGGAATTTTTTTTGGATGATGTACATTTTATTAATATATTATTATTATTATTATTTTCAAAATTTTATAAAATTAAAATGATTTTTTTATAATAATATTTTTTATTTTTTTGTTTCAAGCATTAATTTTTTTGTTTTTTTTTTTTTTAATTTATTTAAGATAATTTATTATTTGTATTTGTCAATTGAAAGAATATTTAATAAAATATATTAATATAAATAAGAAAAATTCAAAATTGATTTTGAATGTAAAGAATGAAATATTGGATATTTAAATAATCTCCACAATTACGATGGTTGCTTGCTTATTAACCACAGGAAATTCAAATATCGCAGCGGAGCATTGTACCCTCTGCTAAGTTGTTCACAATCACAACCCGTAGTGGAGAAATTAACTTAATTGATTCCATGAACCAAAAATTCCATATCATATCGAAATTAACGAATCGTATAGTGAATTTCCGAACTCTTTTGCCCAATATAGCCGAACTTGGTAACTATGATAGAGACTACGTTTATCACTGTAATATGAATTCAGGGATGTAACCAAGTCATGATACTTGAACAATGTGATCTTTAGCCTCCTTTTTGAACATTGTTCTGATACCATGTTGAGAAATCTATTAGGGAAACCAGAACAATGATTTTTTGTGATATTATATTTATTTCTTCGTCTTTGTTTATTATGTTACTACCCTCAAACAATTGTCAAAAACTGTGAAGATCACAAATAAGAAAGATAAGCACAAGATATAAGCTCCAAGCCAGGGCAAAACCTCTCCAAGGGGAAAACCCAGCAAAAAAAATTCTTCTTATAGATTCAATTCAAATGAGACTTCTATGACCCAAGATCGAAAATCAAGACTACCACCAAGTAGTAAGTCAGCCTACCAGAAGATCTTCTCCAAGACAAGGTCTCCAAGGAACAATGAAATAAACCCTCTCCAAAAACAAGGTTGGACAAATTTTGGGCCAACAAATAGGTTTTTAATTCTACCTTTAGAACTTTGGATGTGTAGTATGCCTAGAAACCCTAGAATAATCTCACATGAGTGAGTTAGAGCAGAAAAATCAAACTTTACGCCTTCGCTAGGGTTTTTCTTCCTTCGTTAGACAATCTTTTATCTTCTTTGTTCTTCTTCACTTAATTTTCTTCTCTCATATTGCAGATCAAATGTGTACAAGTTGTGTTGTCAAATGGTCAAATTTCACTTCCTTTTATAGCCTTTCTAGGCTGACTTCATCATGGTTAGCTGACTTGGTCTTGGGAATCCATTTGACTTATTTAGTAATAATATAATAATTATTTTCTTGTTACAAATGCCAAAGAGGTTATTTTACAATATGACAATGACTCTTTTGACTTGAGAGAACCCTAGGAGAATTATACAAATGCTTGACCTAGAAGACCAATGAATTGCGCATGAAACCCATGCTTTACAAATAATATTATTTTTCTTCTTTTCAATTTTTTCCTCTTTTGATAGATACATGAGAAATACATAATGACATGAGTCAAATTATGAAGACCGAAACTAGTTACATTCTCCTATAGACAATTGATTGTTAATTATTTATTTCTAATAAACTGCCAAAGTGTTTATAGGAGCTAGACCAGGAGTTGATAGGTGATTATTGGTAATTTAGAGATTGATGAAAAATAGATTAGAAGTAAGAGTTTGTTTTGCAGGAACCTAGAGTCTTTTCAGGCATTTTTTGTGCTGCACCTCTAAGTCTAGAGGCTCCGGTTTGACAATTTATGTTGGGTCACTAGTCATACAAATACCATAACCAGCAACATTTTTCCTTTGAGAATTAGAGACCTTTAGACAACTTTATGACACTCTTCATAATGGCCACATGGATATTATTTACTTTCTCATTATGATGCCTTGCTTTGGAAGGGTAGTGTTTGCCATGGAGAATTGTACTAGACCTATGCTAGGCTATGTCGAGGGAGTGATCATGTAGGTAAGGTGGACCTGGAGTACGCACATGGCTTAGGATATGCATTGGAGCCTTGGAGCCCTCAAAGAAGGAACACTGGGGAGTTATACCTATGCCATGTAATCTTGTTTGTTGATGGCATCACTTTGGATCTTGACATGTGTCCTTTTGGATTGGAATACTTGAAATGTGTGAACCTATTTGTAGAGTAGGTTTCTTATAGTGGACTAGGTCCACTTTATGTTGTTGGCTTCCCTTAGCTATCATATAAATCAATGAAGGAGGGAGTCCTTTCAACATTCAATCATGATAATTTTGTATTAGAGATATGAGCAACAAAGCACACCTCTCTCTCTCTCTCTTGTTGTACACTTCTTTATTGTAGTCTCTCTCTTTTCCTTGGAGATCTATGGTCCTTGGGGAAGTTCAAGGGATATTCTAGAGTTAGGTTTTCACCCTAAGGAGGAAAAGAAGCTAAGGTTCGTAATAAAACCTAGAGGGATAGAGATATCATTGTATATTGTATCTCTTGTGAGAGAAGAAGACTAGGGTTTTGGAAACACTAGTGATTCTTGTTATGGATGCTGAGGAGTAGTGAAGGATTTGTTTCTCTTTGGCAAAGAATTCTTGGTGGAGTGACCATCTTTAATTAGGAGTGATTCCTATCTAGGAGGAGTTGGTGGCTAGGGTTCTCTTGGTTTTCAAAGAGCTTGAAGATTTGTACCATTTTGTGATAAGTTATATTAACATTTACTTCATTCTTCTATATATATATGAATCTTTGAACAATCCAAAACTTGCATATTTGAATTTAAGGTTGCATTTCATTAAAACATTCTCCTTTATGTTCAATCCTTTTTGGGTTGATTTTGACAAGGGGATGGTAGTGTCATTAAATGTCCATTCTAGATATATACATTGATATAAGACCATAATATTTTCTATTGAATGAGAGAAAGTAGGTTGTTTGTCTCATTCAAAGGAAGAATCTATTGTTAATAAAATCCTACTATCTTGGAAACTCAAGGAACAAATCTTGGGTGTCAGGAATTTGGGTAATTTTCTAAGGTATGCCTTCAAACTCATGTACTCTAATAATCAAACACTCTTTAAAAATGGACATGACTCCTCTCTTAATATCCTCATTAAGTTATAATTCTTTTTTGTTGATTAATGGAATCCTTGGTGGGTAATATCTTAAAATAATATAAATATCTTTCTCATGAATTTATTAGTGAATTTCTTGTACCTTGAAACTTCATAATTAATATTTTTTCAAATATTTCAAACATTTCTCTAGCTTCTTATCTAAATTATCCTCTAGATTCTTATCCCACTTCTCATCCAACCCATTTATGTCCTCCACTAATTCCAATCTACACGTAGTAGAGCATTATTTCATGCTTTCCAAGGAAGTATAAGGCGGCTTATGTTGGAAACTTAATCCTTAGGGATTGTGTAAATTTTTCATATTCACTTCAGAAGGAATATGGAGAGTCTAAAGGGAATATGAACAGGTGTAAGGAGTCCAAAATCCTCTTTGAAGTTTAATACAAGGGTCAAAAACATTCTGCTAATATTTGTATCATTCTAATGAAATGTATCATTTACTTATTTGATTTTATCTTACATTTTTTTAGTGTCTAACGATGGTATCATAATTACCAGAATTTTGTGTCATGGGATTGTGGCCTTCATCAGCTTGAGTGTTCCTCTTGACCAACCTGGGTGATATTTCTTTATTTTTCCTATCATGCCATAACTAATCCCTTGCTCAATTGTGTCATTCATTTTCTCAATGTGACCTCCCTATGCACAACCATCTTCTCTCTTCTTGTTGCTCCAAAATCCCTTGCAAGCTCTCTTTGTGAGTGATATTAGTGGGTGAAACTCTTTGTAGGTGAATATCAAGAGCCTTTACTGCAATGGAGCTAATGTGGCATTGTGGAATTCCACTCCAAACTATCAGTTTTGTATATATTATTTTATTTGAATAACAAATAGCTTGACTAGATATTAAAATTCTATTAGTTCATTTGTGTTTTGTATTCATCTCTCTAGTTACAATAACTTGGAATATAACATGCATTAGTACATGAATAGTCACATTACTTTTATTTCTTCTAATCCTTTTCATTTCCTTGATAATATGTGCGAGAGAATAATTTAAACCAATTGTGAAGATCATTAAGAAGTTGGAATAAATAATATAGGAATGTTTGTAGATCTAGTAATTTTGATAGATGAATACTTAAAAAAATTAAATGATGCAATTGGCCCCCAATTAAAAAATAGACTCATTGGATAGAAGGTTCAATTCACACCATTCTAAATACATTTTTTATTCCCCTAATAGAGAATGGTACATTCTACATATTCATAGGTTGTATGTTCATCAGGAGTATCCCATTGGGAATCTCATTTATGATCCTAAACCATTGTGTTTGTGCAAGGTCCTGCGTGACTACTCACTTTGTTTTCCCTACGCTAAATACATTGAATCTTTTAGTGTTGTGCAATATTGAATGAGGTAGCTCATACATGATCACCAAAAACCGTGTTATTGTGAAGTGGGAATTTCTATGTCACTACAAACCTATAAGTGTTGTGTGGAACTTTGTTTGTGTGGTATCTATTGATGTTAGCACTCTACAATTTCAAGGACATTCACCACTTATCTTGAAGGCCTCAACAAAAAGAATCCCATAAAATACTTGATCATGGTGGAAATTCTAAACTAGGTTCCAATCTTTACAATGGATTCGATAAAGCATGTGCACTTTATGCCATTATTGAATCTATAACTTCTAGAAAGTTTAGTTGTATCTTTGATTGCATGGCTTATGACTTTTACATTTTAGTATTTTTGAATGTGTTGAATGTCTTCCAATCTTTATAAAGAGATAGCTTTCTTTTAATTGGGAAATATTTCCAATTATGTGGCACCTCGATAAAATCCATAAATATTTTATCCCAACAAAGTGTAAATATTTTGGAATGTATGTTGACAAGAACCAATCCTTTACCATTTTTATTCTAGGAACTCATACAATTCCCTCCCAAAGTGAGTAGAAATGTCAACAATTGTAATTAGGGAAGGTTAATTTTCCCTTTTATACTTTTCCTATTGACCTATAAATAAATGTTCTGGCTAGTTGGCATTGAGTTCAGTATCAATATATGCTATAGAAACCAACAGAAAACAATAACAAATGCCTTAAAAGATATATTCATTAATGTGTTGGAGATAACCAGAAAAATAAGCCCAATGGTTCAACTTACCCAATTATTTATACAAGATTATTGACCATTAGAGAATTGGTCCGCAATTGTTTCTCATTCCTCACAACTTCTAAGATTCATGTAGTTGAAGGATTTCACTATCCAAGAAACTAAAATGTTAAAAAGAGCCACACACTTTTTCCTGAAACAAGATGTAGCACACAAACAAGGACAAAACCGCCTAATATTTTAATTTTGGTGTTTGTGTCTATCTACCATTCTAGCCATATAAACAAACGAGTTCTAAGCAGTAGGATAAATTCAAGGTTTATCCCTGCTTTTATAGTCCATTCCAAACTACAATACAAAATTATTTTTGTTTCTTATGCTCTCAATTTCCCCTCCACCTCTCATGTCCAAATGCAATTCATGTTTTTTCATGAAGAAATGTTGGGATTCTATGTCGACATGCTAACTAAATTATAAACTATAAATGAAGAGGGAAAAATAGCTGTCCAATTATAGGTAATATGTAATGTGTATAGAAATTTCCTTGAACATCACAAAATTATTAATACCCTATCAAATGGAAAAGAAACTGGGGAAGACACAATTTGGAATTTCAAAACTTCATTTGCAACTCTGAAATGGGACAGTCTCCTTTTAGGACGTGTATCTCATTTCCTTGTGTTGAACACATAAACACTCAAGCCCTGACTATCAAACAATCATGGGACACATATCATGAGTAGGGTACATGCCCTATTATTTTCAAACACTCAAGTTGCATGTGTAATAATGTTGGCCATTGGCTAATGTCTTGTATGTTGGAATTCATTAATTGTTTTCAAACTATCAATACTTGGATCTTAATACACTAGTCCTAAAGCCAATCATTTTTGTTAATGGTGATCCTCATGAGGGGTATTTTGTCATACTTCTAAATGCAACACTTGAAATAAATATGTTTGTGGAAGGAGAGTGCCACAGAAATTTTAGTATGAGTGGTTGTGATATTGGTGATCTTGATTATGGGACCCATGAGGATGAGCTATGAGGTCCTTCTACCCTAATTGTTTTTCATCGATATTTCCATCTATCATATTCTCTATGTATCATGTTTTGATGACACTTAGTGAAAAAGTTGTGGTTCATGGTTTCTATATGTATGATCTATTTTCTTGCACATTTTATGTGGTCATATATATATATATATAATATATATATATATATATGGTCTTTCAACATTGATTGACTCATGCAAGCATCAATGATTTGATGATAGGGAACTTATATCTATTGTAGGAGAAGCATCGATTATATATAAAGTTCATCGCAAATATTGGTGGTCATAGGTCTATTGATGCTAATTGTTCTCTCTCTATTTGGACTCCTATGCCTGGTGATGTTGGTAGACCGACACAACTTGATCCATGGGGCTTCCGATAGATATGTTTGAGGTTGTTGATAGAGTGAATTATATTTTCGTCGGTACTCTGATGATTGGTTTTGTCGAAGTATGTATGCTTTCGGTGGTAGACCAGCCAGCGTTGTCATCAATTGTGTGACACCATATGACTCCTAATTTTGTCAGTCTTTTAATGACTATTGGAATTTCTAAGTCTGATTGTTAGAAACCCTTGATGTACTTTATGATTTATTTCTGCCTACTTGTTCTGTTTAATTAACAAGTTATTTACCATGTAAATACTGAAAATAAATACAAGTACATGCTCAACACATTACAAATCATCAACTGAAGTTAAAACAAGCACACAAGTGATATTGTTTTTTTTGGAC
The DNA here is from genome assembly GCA_000404065.3 of Pinus taeda. NCBI lineage: Eukaryota > Viridiplantae > Streptophyta > Pinopsida > Pinales > Pinaceae > Pinus > Pinus taeda. Next base: position 100,657 of record APFE030612170.1, on the reverse strand, counting down.
CAATGTCCCTGGAAAAACCCAATGCGGGAAAATCGGTGCAACTATCTAAGGATTTTATTATTAAGAAGTTTCAGAATACAATCTAGGTGCCAAACTGGCTCACCCAATAGAGAATGATCTCGGCAGTAGTACCTCTTATTCAGAGACAGATATTTTAGCTAAAACCCTGTATGAACAATACCACAGCTCTTAGCTCCAGTCTGCCCCAAGAAATATCCCATTGTCAGCCTCTCTAGCCTAGCATCAACCCAACTTTCCCTGCATCGGCTTCTGGAGGCATTGCGCCAGCCTCTAGAGCCTCTGCATCACCCACATTGGCTCTCTCTAGCACTATGCAGCTCCTGGCTACCTCTCTGTGGGCCCTAACTGGGTTTGCGTGGCCTCTAGCTGGATCTATGTCCCTCTCTCCTGGCTTCTGCGCTGATGTTCCTGGTACCCTCTCTGCCTCTCTACTTCTGTATTTGCTACCCCTCAGCTACAACTCTAATCACTCCTTTGATTTCCTCACCAAGTCCTACCCCAAAAAATCGAATTCTTGATCAACTCGGTGTGTTCTCCAAGTGATCCTCAAGCCTCCTCTTATACTTTTGTCGTTGAGAATTCAACGGCCGAGATTAAGTCCCTAATAAATGGCTAAGATTAACTTTGGCTTGATCCATGAATTTTGGACCCTTCTAACACAGTTTTATATTAATTCACATTAATATTTTATTTTCCCTAAGTTTAGATGTAGGGACTCCATTAAAAATATTAATTATTTTAATATCTCCCGAACTGTTTAGAATCTGCCCAAACCATTTCTGGGTATTGGAGATCTCTTGTGATTTAGCCTCTCCACAAATTTTCATGGCTAGAACACATCCGATCGTACCCAAAATCAACAATCCCTCTTAGTGAGGACTGTGCTCTAGTAATACTCTTCATTGAGCATCACCCTAATCATCCAACATTGGTCCTGGTGCTGATGCTAGGCCTTGTGCCCAACATCCGTACTGCTACATTATGTACTACTACCTATGGCCCTGCCGCTACCACTGTTGCATCCGTATAACAACCCCTCTCATCATTCTACATCGTGTTACCCATAGCACTGCCATTGCTAATTGTTGCACTGCAACTCAGTTACTGAGAAGTAAGTAATTGATCTCCCAACTTTGACATCTTTTTCAGGATAGAGACACGCTTGATGTTAAAACTCGCTTTGTCGCTGACAAGTGCCCCTTCTCTGACCTCTGCACTACTACAACAACTTCATGCTTCTCGCACTACTGCCTCACACTGTCTTGGGAATCCTGCACTGTAGCTCCCTCTGTCGCTCCATCTGCATCCGTCTCTACTGACATGCGCTAGTATTGCTACTCCTCTTTGTGTCTCCCATAGTAAGATATAATCCAAGAGGCTGGGTACCTCGAGGATCCTGCCCCTCATTGCTTGTAGTCCATTTGACTATAGCTCGATGCCTCCCCACTTCCTCTCAAATGGCGTGTGAGCACTCATGGAACAATCATCATTTATCTCCACTTCTTTATCTTCCCTTGTTGGCGTAGCCTTGGTCTCGGAAGCCTCTCCCTTGCTCTTCTTCCTCAGGCACTGGCTCACATAGTGATCCAGTTCCCAAAATGGAAGCATTTGAACTTGGAGAGGTCCTTCTTCTTCCGTTCCTCCTGCTTTCCCTCAGATGCTAGGGTAGCATCCTCCCCTTCCTCCTTCTTGATTCTGACTCCCTTGCCACTGCTTCCCACCTTGGTCAGCATTTTGATCTCTTCTTGGCGAAGAGCCACCCACAGTTCCTCCCAATCTAGAAGGGTCAACCTGCCCAGTATGCTTTGGATAAACACCTCCCAGTCTTCTTAGACTACATTCAGGGTTGTCCTCACCATCAATTCTTGATCTGGCGTGGCCCCTATGGAAGTCAGCTGGTCTCGGATCGCCTTCAATTGACCGAGGAAGGTGTTGATCTCTTCTCCCTTTAGCATCTGGTATGACCGCAGATGATTTTCTAATAGCATATTCCTCTACATGGAAGTATGTTGATACAATTTCGTCAGGGCCTCCCACATCATATTTTCAATTTCCTTTTCTGCAATATGTGGTACTACATGGTCCTTGACCCCATCAAGGATGATGCTCTTGGCCCTTGCCATTGCCTCCTCGTACTTTTCATTCTCAACTGGGTCAACTGGGATCGCTAACGTCTTCAAGGCGAAGTGCTTGAGATGATTCCTATTTAGAACAGGCAATATTTTGGCCTTCTAGGCTACGAAGTTTGAGGCTTTGTCCATTCTATCCTGGTCTCTTACCTCATTCAATTCCATTCCACTTCTCCTCTACTTCCCTTTTGGAATTTCTTGGTGTGACTCCCTTTGAGCCTCAATTTCCCTCCTGGAAACCCCTCTGCCAATGTTGAGATGCCCCCACTCCAATCGTTAGTGCAACTGCACCACTAATCTGGATTTCTTGGCTGGAAATCCTCATTAGCAACTTCGTCCTCCTTGGTCTTTCCCTGTTAGGTATTGTTCTGACCACAGTACCCCACCAACTTCACGTTGCAACTTACCCATAGCCTCCTATGCATCAACAAACTAAAGGTTAGAGCTTCTACGCTCTGCACAATCCCGACACCAGCAAAATCTGCACCTCTTGGCCATAGGCGTCAATCCTTCATGACTGAGAAAGATGATTGGGAACTACGTAGGTTAGGTCTACTCCCTTCTACCATTGTGTTGATCCTCCTCCCGGCTCAAACTTGATGATACAAGCACTGTGTCACCCCTTCCTTGCTGCTTCTTCGCTAGGAATAACTTCTATCACTTGGAACGATTGTTTCTACTGTTGCTTCTCTAGTCAGCTGATGCCCTTAGTTCTCTTGTGATTTGCAAACACACTTTGATAATGTTGGAATTTCTAAGTCTAACTGTTAGAAACCCTTTATGTACTTTCTGGTTTATTTCTGCCTACTTGTTCTGTTTAATTAACAAGTTGTTTACCGTGTAAATACTGAAAATAAATAAAAGTACATGTTTAACACAATACAAATCATCAACTGAAGGAAAAACAAGCACACAAGTGACATCATTGTATTTGGACCAATATCCTCGGAAAAATCCAATGTGGGAAAATTAGTGCAGCTATTTGAGGGTTTTATTATTAAGAACTTTTAGAATACAATCTAGGTGCCAAACCAGTTCACCCAACAGAGAATGATCTCGTTAGTAGTACGTCTCAATTGGAGACAGATATTCTGGCTAAAACCCTGGATGAACAATCCCACAACTCTCAGCTCCAATCTGCCCCATGAAATCTCCCAGTGTGAGCCTCGCTAGCCCAACGTCAGCCCAAATCACCTTGTGTCAGCCTCTAGAGGAACTACATCAACCTATAGAGACTTTGTGTCACCCACGCTGGCTGTCTCTGGCACTGCACAGCTCATGGCGGCCTCCGCGTGGGCCTTGACTGGCTCTGCATGGCCTCTAGCTGGCGCTGCGTCCCTTTCTTCCAGATTCTGTGTTGATGCTCCTTGTACCCTCTATGCCTCTCTTCTTCCGTATTCATTGCCCCTCAGCTGCAACTCTGATCACTCCTTTGATTTCCTCAGCAAGACTTGCCACAGAAAATCGAATTCTTGATCAACTCAGTGTGTTCTCCAAGTGATCCTCAAGCCTCCTCTTATACTTTTCTCGTTGACAATTCAACGGCTGCGATTAAGTCCCTAATCAATGAATAAGATTAACTTTTACTTGATCCAAGACTTTTGGACCCTTCTAACACACTTTTATATTAATTCACATTAATATTTTATTTTCCCCAAGTTTAGACTTAGGGACTCCATTAAAAATATTAATTATTTTAATATCTCCCAAACTGTTTAGAATTTACCCAAACCATTTATGGGTATTGGAGATCTCATGTTTTTTAGCCTCTCCACCAATTTTCATGGCTAGATCACATCCAATGCTACCCCAAATAAACAATGATTGGTTTCATTGATGTATGTATGTTATCATCGGTAGATAGACCACCATTGTTGTCGATCGTGCAACACCAGAAGATCATCCTTTCATTGGTTTACAGATGCATAAGAGGCATCAGAATTGCAATGAATTTAAAAAATGTTGATATTGTGATCGTATCATGTTCCAAATTTAGTAAAACCTCCTTTTGTCATTATAGTGACAAAACGTCATGGCAAGAATGACAAAAGGGCATCAAAAATTGGTTCAATTTTTCTTAGTGATATGAATCTTGGTTAGAGTTTAATGGTGAGTTACAACTCAGTTCCTCGAGCCATTTAGGGGCAAACTATGAACTAATTTTAAGGGTGTAAAAATGAAAATATCACTGCAAGGACAATAAAGAGACAATAAATGTAATCTAAGGACATAACTAAGATACTACAAAGACCCTAATGTGGATGCTAAAATATTTTCGAGGACACTAAAAGGATGTAAGTCATTAATGAAAAGAATGCATAATAAATCTAAAGAATTCCCACTAATCGAAACCAAGATGTATCATTTGTATTCAAGCTTCTCTTCTTTATTTAGCTTTAAACATCCATTTCTTGATTCCAAAAGAGATAAAAAAGCAACTAAAGTAGTAAGACAAAAACTCTATATGTGTGTGTGTGTGTGTGTGAATTTCAATCAACATTTTTGTACTTGTGATTATGAACAGTACCTTGCATATGGCTAGTTTTTGGGATAAATGAATAAGTGTGAAGATTTTGCATAAAGGTGGAAAACCTCACTTGCATGTGAATTGTACAATGCTATTAGAAAACCTCATTTTGTCCTAAGAATTCAATATAAGTTGGAGTTTGGGGGAAACATTATATTAAGTAAACAATTGATCTTCATAAGGTTTTGCATCATTTGCAAACCCTAGTATTCTTGGAGTGCTTGATGTGGAGTGTTTGAGCAAATAGGGTATTCCACATAGGATGGACATATTAAGATGGTCACAGTATGTTAGTAATTTACAAGATAATAGTGCTATGGTGAAAAGATAAGTGGTTTGTGTCAATGTTATGATGCAAATATACATGCTGATAATTACCTATAGTTGTTATTACTGGGAAAATGTGTTAAATTATGCAACTACGGTCAAATTACACTTTGGAAAACTTATTTAATGGAGATGATTTTGCAATGAATTCCTCTTTTCAAGAGGACCAAAATTGACCTAAAGATCATCAAATTTGGACAAGTAAAAGTGTACTTATGAAGGAAAGACCACATATGCACATTTGGACAGGTCAATCCTAAAGAAAATTAGACACCCATAGAAGCCTATAAACACAAGTGACATCAAGCTCATTTGGATATCACCAAGCATCTTCTTCTTCTCTTCTTCATTGATTTTCTTGCATAGGTTTGAGGCAGGGATGAGAACGAAAGTTCGCAAAAGTTTGAAATTACAGGGTCTGAGGCTCGCATCTATTTTAGGGTTTTTGGATTATAGTTGTAGGCATGTAACAGGGAAAATTTGACCACACTTGCTGGCTTGGAGGCATCAAGGGTACGACTGGAAGCCTCCAATCAATCACACAACTCCTCATGCATGTGACCAGGAAGTTTGACTGAAATTGACTGTTGACCAAAGCTGACCACAGATGGGAAAAGTTGTCTCTGATATATTTTAATGTTGGAAATTTATTTCTGAATGTTATTCGTTTGTTTTGCTGATGATATTTTATGGGGCTCATTGTACTCTCTATTGAACATTTTATGGAAATATAATAGAATAATAATTTCAAAGTGTTTTCCCCCTTGTGGGGTTTTCCCCTGGTCTTTGACCAAACCTAATGTATCTTGTTGATGTGTTGATTGTCTCCTTTATCATTGCATTTACTGTTCTATCTTCAATTACTGTTTATTAATGGAAATACTAATTGCAATTGGAAAGATTATTAATTGAAGTATAAATTTGGGATAACATAATTCATACAACATAGAACAATTTGAATAATTAACATGGTTTTAGATCCAAGGTGAAGGACAAGCCCAAAAGGAGACACGTATTGAAGCAATCATCTTTGGAAAGTTGAAAGAGCCAATCTAGCCAAGTCAAAATGACTTCCTTCTTCAAAGAAACTAATAATTTTGGTAGCTCATCCAATTTTGCTGCATGGAAATTCAGGTTGGAGATCATAGCTGATAACAATGATGTTTTGGACTATATTCAAGGAAAAGTACCTGAGCCTCTAGATAATGCTTCCTCTACTATGAAGAACAAACACAAGAAAGGTGATTTATAAGCAAAGCAAATAATAGTTGATGTTTTACAAGATAATTTACTTCATATGTTGGAAATTTGAGAAGGTCTAAGAACATGTATGAAGTTAAAAAGTTGAATGAAAACATCTCCATATAATATCAAATCAAATACACAAAGATGAACAAAGGAGAGTCTGTGCAATCCTACATAATGAGGATATCTCGTATTAGAGATCAATTGCAAAGAGTTGGGGAATTTGTGCCTAATACGTAATTGGTAATTGTGTCTCTAAGAGGTCTCCCTCCTATTTGGGAACCTTTATTACTACTATAAGCAACAAAAATTTCCTCCCACCATTCGATGAAATCATTGGAAAGCTCTCTCAAGAAGAATCAAGGATGATATCAAGAGGAAGGATTCAAAAGCACGAAGAAGGAGATCATTCATCACTCATGACAAGAAGAAGAAGAAGAAAGGAAAGGGAGGTCCATCAAATTCAAGAAAGCCTCCTCCTCGAAATCCAAATAGAAGGAATTTTTTCACAACGAATGCTAAAATTTTCATAAGAAAGTTCACTATGCTCAAGATTTCCCCGAGAAGAACAATGGACCATGCTACAATACTAGAAGAAACAAAAATAGGTACAATGATCAAAGAAGGAGAGATGATTGAAGGAATGATCGGAATGGAAGAGATGAAAGAAGAAGAGATGCTCCAAGTGATCATGAAGAAGATCGTCATCCACAAAATAAATTAAAATTCTCTAGGTATGAAAGTAATGTTGCGAATCAGTCTGAATATATTCTTATTTCTTCCCTTAATAGTTCATCTCCTATGGATTTGTGGGATGGTTGGTTGGTTGATAGTGGGGCCGCTTGTCACTTCTCTATTTATGAGGAAGTTCTCTCTAATTTGGTAGAGGAGTCAAATTTGAAAATCATTCTTGGAGACAACTCCACTCATCTTGTTAAATTTTTTGGTTCCTTTCATTTGAATTCAAAAGAATCTATTTTTCTCCATGATGTGATGTATGTGCCAGGGTTGAAGAAGAATTCAGTATAAATATCCATTTTGGAAGAAAAAGGGATGAGGGTTGCATTCATCAAGGGAAAGGTTCTTACTTGGCTTGTTGTATCACCTATGAGAGTTTGATTAACATTAGGATTAAGACAAGAAGGACTCTATAGGGTCATTGGAAGACCACTTCTAGCATTGGTCCATGATACTAATCATCTGAGTGAGTTATGGCACTGAATATTGGCCCATATACACTATAATGCTCTTCCGAAATTAGAAAAAATGGTCTTAGGGATTCCCAAGGTTCAAGCCCATCATGATGGAGTATGTATAGGTTGTGCTAGTGGAAAGAAGATAAAGGGACCATTCCCCTCTAGTGAGAACAAGACAAATGATATCCTCCATCTCATCCATTCCAACATATGTGGTCTAATGCTCGTGCATTCTATTGGTGACCATATCTATTATATCACCTTCGTTGATGAATTCTCAAGAAAGATATGGATATATTATTTGAAGCACAAGGATCAAGTCTTTGAAATTTTCAAGGAGTTCAAAACTTTGATCAAAAATCAAACAGGGAATAAAACCAAAATATTCAGGTTCGATAATGGTGGAGAGTACACATCAAAGGAGTTCATTGATTTTTGCAAGAAGGAAGGAATCAAGAAAGAAAAAATTGTGCCCTATACTCCCAAACAAAATAGAGTGGCTGAAACAAAGAATAGGTTCATTATAGAAAATGCTTCTTCCATGCTCCACGATCAAAAAATTTCAAAGTTCCTTTGGGGAGAAACAAAAAATGTCGCAGTATATGTTCAAAATAGGTTACCTCATCAAGAATTGTAAAACAAGACCCTTGAAGATCAAGTACTCACAAGTGTCAATCCCGATGTTGGTCATCTCTATATTTTTGGCTACCCCATATCCTTTCATGTGCTGAAGGAAAAAAGGAGCAAGTTGGAAGCCTAGGGAAGAAAAGGTAGGTTTGTTGGATATTGTGAAAATTCTAAAGCATTTAGAATATACATTCTTGATGAAAGGAATGTTGAAATTAGTGGGTATATTACATTCGATGAACATGCCACCCTTGGAAAATCAAGGGACCTTCCTCTGCCTCCTCCTCCTAAGAAGAATGATCATATGGATATTTTAGATTGTCCTTCCATACCGATATCTGAGACATATATTGTTGATTATCCAATGGAGCCCATGGATCCCTTAGATCCTCCTCCATATGATCATCTCGCCAAGAAGATGCCACTTTGGATTCAAGACACATTACAAGATGATGAAAGAACATCTCCCATTCGAAGATCATTTAGAGAAAGGAAGAATCCATGTAGGTACTAGAGATATGTTGCAACCATGAGCACTATGATTCAAGCCAAACCTCCCACATTCAAAGAAGTCGTAAAAGAACATGTTTGGAAAGATGTTATGGCCAAAGAATACAAATTGATTATGAAGAATGATGCATGGGATGTTGTGTCGAGACCAAAAACAAAATCTGTGGTGACTTCAAAGTGGCTATTCAAGATAAAGCATGGAGTTGATGGTAGAATTGAGAAATACAAGGCAAGGTTTGTGGCTCGAGGATTCTCCTAGAAAGAGGGAGAAGATTATGATGATATACTTGTACCTGTGGCTCAATATACAACCATGCGTTTGATAGTTTCCCTTTCTGCAGGTCAAGGATCGACCCTTCATCAGATGGATGTGAAGACTGCATTCCTTCATGGCATGTTACAAGAAGAAGTGTATGTTGATCAGCCACATGGATTTGTAGAGGATCAAAAGACACATGTTTGTAGGTTGAATAAGTCATTGTATGGTTCGAAGCAAGTCCCCGGAGCATGGTACACCTACATAGACAATTATTTGGTGAAGTATGGATTCATAAGAAGCAATATCGATCCCATCCTATGCTTCAAGGTAGTCCAAGGTATGCTTTTTCTTTTGGTTTTATATGTTGACGATTTATTATTAACATGTAGTGAGTCCTTGATGATAGAGTGTAAGAGGGAGCTAGCCTCAAAGTTCAAGATGAAGGGCCTTGGAATCATGCACTACTTTATAGGCCTTGAGGTGTGGCAAAGGCCTGGTGCGATTTTCCTTTCACAAGGAAAATATGTTGTAAATTTGTTGGAAATATTTGGAATGTCATAATGGAAATCACTACCCATACCAATGGAAATGAACTTCAAGAAATTATGTGGAGAAGTTGTAGGACACGATTTGTCTAATCAATATTAGTATGGATAGTTATTTGGGATTTGATGTTCCTAGTGAACACTCATCCAGACATATGCTATGTAGTGAATACATTGATTAAATTTATGACTAAGCCTCTCCATACACACTGAATCGCTTCCAAACACATTTTGAGATATTTGCATGGGACGATCACACTTGGTCTAAGATATTCTATTAGAGATGTTCAACTTCATGGATACATCGATGTTGACTGGGCAGGAAACGTTGTTGACAAGAAGAGTATGTATGGATGTTGTTTTAGCCTTGGATCTACCATGATATCTTGGATGAGCATGAAGTAGAAGTTTGTAGCATTGAGTATCACTGAAGTAGAGTATATTTTCGTTAGCATGGCTAGCTATGAAGAAGTTTGGTTAAGGAAACTATTTGGAGAGCTATTTGAGAAGGTCCTAGATATTACAGTGATATATTGTGACAAAAAGAGTGGGATATGTCTGACAAAGAATATCATATTTCATGACAAGTCCAAGCACATAGGGATTCAATATCACTTCATTCACAAGATGGTGTAGAGAGGAGTTGTTAGACTCCATCACATATTGACATATGAGAAAATTTCATATATTCTCACCAAGGCTTTACCGAAAGGGAAGTTCATAGTCTTTAGAGAGCAACTTGGACTGATGGATGTGACCCCTCCTAATAAGGGGCATCATTGATCGAGGACATTGAGCTAGCTCTTCCCTGCTGTTTGAGATCTTAGGGTGTGGAATTAAGATAGAGGGCTCCTAGGGTTGAGGGATATCTGGACAATAGGGTATCACCCCTATATGTTACCCATAGGGTTATATATGTTGCTCCCCTATTTTGCTATTTGAAAAGTATACCCTTGTTGGCATCATACCCACAAGCCGGGCTTGTTGGGATTGTCCATCCTTGTCTGACCAATGGGTTAAGGAGTCTTGGGGGCATGTGATCCTTACCTTTTGGTAAGTTGGGTATCTCACCCAAGCTTGAATTATGATGCACGTTTTATACCTCATTACTCTTGAGGGTCATTGTTGGGAAGATCGATAGGCAATAGGTTGGGTTGAGATTTTCTCCCCTATATCACTTATTGCTCGATATGGGGTTGGATATATTTATCTCCCCCATGAGATTCTAGGTTGATATGTACTCCTCGATGTGGTTTCAGATTGACATATTCTCTCTGACAATGTAGAGGGTGGTAGTGTTAGCTCCCCCATGATTCTTCTTCTTTGGATTCAAGAATGTTTCAACAGATAGAGTTGAGCAGAGATGGGACATGATATGATGACAGGATGTTTGTGACATATTGATCGATGGTCATATATTGATAGGTGGAATTATCCCTAGTTGAGAGGGAGTGTTAAATTATGCAAACACGATAAAATTCCACTTTGTGAAGCTTATTTGATGGATATTATGACTACATTTAATTCCTCTTTTCAAGAGGACCAAAATCGACCTAAATATCATCAAATTTGGACAAGGGAAAGTGTACTTATGAAGAAAATCCCACATATGCACATTTGGACTGGTTGGCCCTAAACCAAATTGGACACCCATGGAAGCCTATAAATACAAGTGACCTCAAGCTCATTTGGATATCACCAAAAATCTTCTTCTTCTCTTCTTCATTGATTGGCTTGTACAACTCTAAGGCAGGGGCGACAACAAAAGTTCACAAAAGTAAAAAATTATAGGGTTTGAGGCTCGCCTCTGTTTTATGTTTTTTGGATTATAGTTGCAGGCGTGTAAAAGGGAAAATTCGACCATAGTCGTTGGTTTGCAGGCATCAATGGTGTGACTGGAAGCCTCCACTCGCTCGCACAACTCCTCATTTGATTTGAACTTGTGCAGGAACACAACAAAATACATATATAAACATAAACACAGAGATGCAACAAAAACAAAATTTCATTTCATTAATATTAGAGAACTGAAATATGCTTACATACATAATAGAAATAAACTAGCTCAGACAATGGTAGCTTATCTATGAGAAGAGATGTTGCGACTACATGCCTATGAACTGTATTACAATGAGGTTCAAAGGCCTATATATTATTGAGAAATAATGGAAAACCCTAAAAATCCAAGAACCTAACTCTAGGAAATGAAGCACCAAAATTATGGGCCCTGTTTGGGTAAATTTGTACATCAATTTCCCGGGGTTGTAACTTTGGCATATGATCTTCATTTGATGCACACAATACCTCGTTAGAAATATCTATATGAGGAATACAATTTTTGAATTCAAACATCTATCAAAGCATCATGTTTTCCATTTAGAAAAAATTTCGTTTAGGGCCTCAAAATAGCTCCAGAAGTTCATGAACCAAAATCTGCGAAAAATAGTAAATTGTGCTACAATTAAGGAAATTGAAAAACTGAAAGAAACAATGGTGGGGGTACAAGTGGAGTAGGATGGCGGCCACCAATATCCACCTAGATCATCATGCATGCGACTAAGAAGTTTGACTGAAATTCACTGTTGATCGCAGATGGGAAAATTTATCTTTGATATATTATGATGTTGGAAACTTATTTCTAAATGTTATTGGGTTGTTTTTCTTATGAAATTGTATTGGGCTCATTTTACTATCTTTTGAACATTTTATGACAATCTAGTAGAAGAATATTTTTGAAGGGTTTTCCCTGGTCTCTAACAAATCCTAGTGTCTCTTGTTGATGTGTTGATTGCCTCCTTTGTCATTGCATTTATTTTTCTATCTTCAGTTATTGTTGATGAATTGAAATACTAATTGTAATTGGAAAGATTCCTAATTGAAGCATTGATTTGGGCTAAAGTAATTGATACAACATAGAAAATCTGAAAAATTTAAGAAAATATTGAAGCATTGTGTTGGAAGAAGGATGCTACATATGTGGAGAGAAAATAATAATGTTGGATGTAAACATATGAAGGAATAAAAAATGGTGTATCATTTGTAAAACCTAGTATTATTGGAGTGCTTGATGTGGAAAAGATAAAATAATATTGTTTTGTACAATTTGTGATGATAATGAAGGTGCTAAGGGGGACCTTTTGGTGTGTTATACAGCCATGTTGTGGATGTTTCATGGACAAAAATTGACCAATTGGGAGATATTCTTTTCTAGGAAGAGTTATAATATGATAGTGTTGTGGTGAAAAACCAAGTGGTTTATGTCAATGTTATCATGTAGATCTACATGTTGGTAATGACCTATAATTGTCACCATTGGGAAAATATTGAGGTGTTGTGTTAGAAGAAGGATTCTACATATGTGGAGAGAAAAGAATAGTGCCACATGTAAGCATATGTCTACAAGAGAGTGTGTCAATTTTGAACCCTAGTACTCTTGAAGTTCTTGATGTGGAGAAGATAGAAGGAAATTATGTTGTACATTTTTTTATGCTAATGATGGTGGCAAGGGGGATATTTTTGTGTGTTAAAGATTCAAGTTGTTGATATTTCATGGAGAAAAAAGGTCTAAATAAGAGAGATTGTTTGCTAGGAAGAGTTACAATATGATAGTGCTATGGCGAAGCCCTAAGTGGCTTGTGTCAGATTTATCATGCAGGTATACATGTTGGTAATGACCTATCCATAATAATCATTCATAGGGATTCACTTTCTCACTAATTCCATTTGAACGCACCTAAGACATGTACCATATGAGCAATTTTTTTGATAAAATATACAACTATATGTCCTTGTACATAGGATTCAATGAATAAAGTCTCTAGATGATTTCTATGGCATTATAACGAATCATTCTTGTAAAAGGGTGATATGTAATACAAAACAAACACACACATGCATGTGTGTGTGTGTTATAATAATAAGAGTATTCAATTTTGTATCAACATGTGCTACAAATTGTGTTTATTATAGCAACTGAGTCTTGTGTTTCTCGAATGTTCTTTGCCCCAATTTGAGTTCTCTATGTGCATTCCTGAATCTATCATACATTTTTATTTGTTTCATGTCATTTTTTTTTTTAAATGTAGGGTTCACAATCCTTAGAATCCATTCTCAATTGTTTACATCTTTATGGTAGGAAGAAGGTCTAATTTTCTCCAAAAAATTTGCACTAGTCCCTTAGCTACTCCAATTAACTTCATATGATAACAAAGCATCCTAAAAGTGAAGTCCCACATATCTAATTTTGGACGCTTGTGTCTAGGCTATCTCATCTAATATAACATTTTTGAAGGGTTTTGAAAATTTATTTTAATGAGATGGGATGTTTATCTTAGAAAATGATGTTTCTTTGTGATCTTGCTAACAATTGAGTGTGACAAGACACGATGGGCCAGATTATGGTCTTGAGATCGAGTTGTCTTAACAAAATTTTGAAAAGCACCCACAAGGTTTGTAATGATATGATTGTTTTTTTTTGAAGTTTTAATCAGTTTCATGCCTATATTTATTCTAACAATAATTAAACTCCTAGATCTTAACAAAGACAAAAATATTTGACATTTAACTACATCAATATTTGGTTCAAAAATTATTTAATAATTTTGTAGGATTGATAACAAATAGTTTGATCAGGTAGCTTACCTTCAAGTGATGATAAATTGATTTCATCCACTTGAAGTCATTTGATATTTCTTCGTGGCATAGTGTCCAATCTAGATAAGGGTGATGGACCCATATTGTAGCACTCTTGACCTCTCTATTATGAAGTTGCAATTCTGGAAGGAGATTGGATGTGCTTAGGTTTAGTTCTAAAATGTTTCACTATTGAATAAGAGGATGCATCAAAGGAAACTCTTTATTAATAGGCTATGAATTAACTCCGTCTCTAATTTCATCCATAGCATAATCAACTCCAATACAACCCATCATAATTTGGTCATCCACAATGATTGTTCTGATGGATTACTCATTGGAAGTTCACCTGTCATGCTAGAATTTGGATTCTCCATTTATAAAAGCCTATGTTTTTTCATACCTACCTTGGCCTTTTCTCTTGTTATATTGACCTTTCCCATCAATTATATTTTCCTCTACCATTTTTTTTTGGCTATGAATGTACACCATGTTTAAATTGATTAGAATCACAATGAGATAACGATTGTCTTCCATTACAAAAAATGATATTAATTGTCTCCAATTACATAAGTAAATGATGACTGTTTCTCAATATTCCAGAAAAGAAAAAAATATGTCTTATAGTTTTTCAACAAGACAAATATTACCTTCCAATTACACTAGAAGACAAAAATTGTCTTCCAATTACTCAAGAAGACAAATTTTCTTCCAAGTATAAAAAATTATCTCCTAGTTACATAACAAGACAACAACTTGCTTCCTAATAACCCAAGAAGATAAAATGCTTTTTCCAATTACAATTAAGTGCATACCAAGTATTTTTTGTCACCATTGCTACATTTTTATTTTTTATATTTCTATTTGGATGTTGAGTGAGTGAAAAGCATGTGTGGGAAAATGACTAAAAACAACACACACGTGTTCTTGCCAAAAATGTGCATGTGTTTTTAACAACACACACGCATTCTTTCCAAAAATGTGCATATGTTTTCAAAAGTATACACATTCCTTGACTAATGTTCAACATAATTAATTAAATACCTTCCATCCTTGCCCTTCCTCTCATCTTGGTCCTTAACAAGAGCATACATACATTCTCATTAAGGGTGCACAAGCATTTCTAAGAGTGTGTGCGTTCTTTTGTCATTTATTCTTTCCTCTATCTCCTCATCCCATCCCTCCTCTATCTCTCCCCCCAATCACATTTCTCCTCCATCTCTCTCTCTTTCTCCCCCCATACCCCTCCATCCCTACCTCTCTACCTAGAAAAAAAAACCTAAAAGTGGCATTGTCGCTGACCTCCACCGTAAAAACTCTATCTCTCTCTACTTGTCTTCCTCTATCCCTTCTCTCTCTCTCTCTCTCTCTCTCTGTTATGAACCTTTCACTTTAAAAATTACAAGAAACTAATAATTGCAGTCCACTTCGAGGGGGTAAACTCCTTTTATATTGAGTCTCTCTCTCTCTCTCTCCTTCAAGTAAACTCCTTTTATAATAAGTCTCTCTCTCTCTCTCTCTCAAGTAAACTCCTTTTATAATGAGTCTCTATCTCTCTCTCTCTCTCTCTCAAGTAAACTC
>APFE030612170.1:60506-83160 GCA_000404065.3 Pinus taeda | reverse complement strand
CCTCTCTCTCTCTCTCCCCCTCCCTCCCTCTCTCTCTCTGTTATGAACCTTTCACTTTAAAAATTACAAGAAAGTAATAATTGTAGTCCACTTCGAGGGGGTAAACTCCTTTTTATAATGAGTACAATGTACAAGAAAATATCTAGTGATCCTAATACCAAGATTCCTTAGTCATATATATATATATATATATTATATATATATATATATATATATATATATATATATATATATATATATATCATATATATATATATATATATATTTAGGATACAAAGGGTACAATTATAATGAATTGGTATAATGAAAGGTTCTAGATGACATAACAATATAACAATATAAATGAAATAACTTATTATCTAGAGATTAATAAGGGGTTTTAGGGTTAACATGGGGCTTATAAAAGGCTTAACATGCCCCTCCCTTTTAAACAATTGTTCTCCTCAACACTTGAATAACTTTGGGTGTTTCTTCATGAACAACTCATTTTCCCATGTTTACTTTTCCGTTTATAGGTTCTTCCATTTGATGAGGTACTCAATAATATCTCAATTTCTTAGCTACTTCAATCTGTGTTTACATGATTGTTTCTAGTTCTAATATGATTTTCCCTTCTTCATCAATCTCTATTAAAACAATTTGGATTGGGATATTGTCACCAATTACCTTCTTTAATAAAGAAACATTGAAGACTTGATGTACACATGAATATGGAGAAAAATCCAATTTGTAAGCCATACTTCCAATCCTTTGCAACACCTTATAGGGGCCATAATACCTCGATGCTAATTTATTTTCCTTTTTTTTGTTTCTTGAGAGACATTTGTTTTTATAGTTCTAGTCTCAGAAATAGTCAATCCCCCACTTCAAATTATCTTTCACTTAATGTTGGTTTCCTTGTTTCGTCTTATTTTGTGCTATAACCAAGTTGTCCTTCAATATTTTGAAAGCCTCTTATTGGTGCCCTATGTGGTCCTCCATTTCCTGAGCCTTTATAGTCCCTTTCAAGGGTGATGCAATCAAAAAAGAATGATATCCATAAAGTGCAACAAATGGGGACATTTTTTATGAAGTATGGAAGGATGTGTTGTACCACCATTTTGCCAAGGGAAACCACTTAAACCATTGTGTCTATTGATTAGATGAAAAGAAATATAAATAAAATTATAAACATTTATTCATAATATTAGTTTTTCCATCTAATTGAGGATGATAATAGAAGTTGTGAGGCAATTGAGTACTCAAACAAGAAAATAAACTAGTGCAAAAATTTCTAGTGAAAATAAGATCTTTGTCACTTACAATAATATTTGGTATTCTATGTAGCTTTTGGATTGTTTCCATGAATTATTCTACCAGTGTACTTTCTTTAAAAGAATGATAAAGAGAGAAAATGGGCATACTTTTTCATTAAATATACCACTACCATAATGACATTCTTTCCTTCAAATTTGGGTAATCTATTAAAAATTCCATTGAAACTTCTTCTCAGTATTGGTTTGGTATGGATAATGGATATAGGATCCCTAGGTTCTTGATTGTCTCTCAATTATTTTATTGGAATATTACACATTTAACCATAAACTTTTGCACATGTGCTTTAATACCTTCCCAAAAAAAAATCTTGATCCTAGGTATGTTTTCAAGAACCTTGAATGTCATCATACAAGAGAAGCTTGTATTCCTAAAGGAACTTCTACTTAAGTTGATAATTACTACATAAGGATAAGAAATCTTGATACCAAAACAAACCATTATTCCACATAAATTATATATTGCATGAGGGTCATCCTATAGTTGTTAAACCATATTACATACCTTCTCATATTGCTTCCTTTCTTTGTTTCTTCCACCCAATTAGATTTTGGAATGGAAATAACACATAGTATACCCTTTGTGTCTTCCTCTTTCCTTGAGATTGCATCTACCACAATATTTTGTCCCCTTTTTGTAGATAATTTCAAATTCATAAACTGGCCTCTTTATAATCCATTTTTGTTTCTCTTCTAAAAATAATATTTATTCCAAGAAGTACTTCAAACTATTATGATCTATTTTTATTTTGAAATATATTATTATTAGGTATATATGCCATTTATTAGTTTCATGTATTATGGCTGACATTTCTCTTTTATCTACATGTCTAGGAAATTTATTTCCTTTAATTTTGCCACTGTTAAAGGCAAGGAGCTTTCCTTATTTCATCAAAACAACACTAATACCATGGCCCGAGGCATCACATTCCATAATTAATATTTTTGTGAAGTTAGGTGTGGTCAGGATGGGATTTGTACACATAGCCTCTTTAACTTTTTCAAAAGCATTGGTTGCTTCTTTAGTCCAAGAAAATGCTTCCTTTTTCAATAATTTTGTTAGAGATGTTGCTATTTGATCATAATTTTTGACAAACTTTGGTAATATCTTGTCAATCATAAGAATCCTCTGAGTTTTTTGAGGTCTTGGGAATTGGCCATTCCCTCATATCTTTGATTTTGCTGGAGTCTACTTTGACATCATTATGGGACATAATACAACCCAATTATTTCACTTCCTAATCCCCAAAGGCACATTTGGAAGGAATTGTATATAATTGTTGATCTTCCAACAATGTTAAGACCCTGTCAACATGTTGTACATGCTTTTCCCCATATTTGTTGTAGGTTAGTATGTCATCAAAATATAATAACACAAATTTTCTATGAAAGGGTTTGAAAATAGAATTCATCAGGCTCTGAAGTGTTGAAGGTGCATTAGTAATACCAAATGACATAAACAAAGACTCATAATGGCCTTCATGTGTTCTAAAGGTTGCTTTGGGAATGTATTCTTGCTTCATTTTATTTTGATGACATGTTGAACATGACATCCAACTTAGTAAAGAATATTCCTCAATGAAATTCATCTAATAATTCCTCAATGATAGGAATAAAAAGTTTATATTTGATTGTTATTTTGTTGAGTTGTTTGTAATCTAGACGCATACATCATGAACTATCCCCTTTATAATTATCACTGCTAGTGAAGATAAAACACTCTAGTTAAGCTGAATGGTGAAAGCCTCTATCATTTCTTGAACCATATGCTCAATCTCACTCTTTTGTGGATATGGAAACTTTTAAGGCCCATATCCACATTTTTGGTTTTCCTTATGATGCGGTTAGGATGGACTTCCAGGGTTGGTGACAACTAGGTCATATGAGAGAGATTACATCATCAATTGGCCCAAAGGGTTTCAGAGGAGTTTTATGGGGTTCGACAAGGTTCATTTGCTATATTTCATCTTCAGGGCCAGTTTTGCACAATCCATTCTTGGTTCCATTGCATGTCAACAATTCCTGTAAAGCATAGTTATTATCCAACATATTTTAATTAAATATGTTAAATGTGTTATTTGGAGTGAATTATTTGGAGAAATACCTTAGTGTAATAGCTCATTGGAACCAGAATGAAGAGATATACACGACGGGGTGATGAAAAGTGACTTTTAGTGGCCAAAGAGATCATAGAGGTCGATTAATCATTCATTGGGATTAAAAGTGACTTAATTAAAATAAAATAAAATGAAAATATTCACTTAGATAAGATAAATGGGAGGAGCTTCTAGAATGAAAATATTATAACAAAATAAAAGTTCTTCTGAAAGGCTAGAGAGAGATCCATCAAGTCTTTAAAATAGGGGAGAGAAATTCATTTGTGTCATATTGGTTTTAGGTTATTTTCTCTTGGAGATTTTTTGAAAATTTGGTTATCAAGTTTAGAGATCCCTAAGATGGAAGCCCTTATGTTTTTTGGTGTGTTGGATGAAATCCCAACTCACTATTGTGGAGATTTCATCCAAAAATCTCATAGAGCTTCATCAACATCATTTGGTGAGTAGATATAGTGTAGGTTTGTGGGTTATAAGTGGGGATCACCTAGATCTTCAATTTGAGCTTCATTCCTATTTGGGAAGCTAGATTCAGTATTGTAGCAGTTTTTGGAGGTCATCCCCTTAGTTACTTTCCAACTAGTTTCATATATTGGAATGTAATATCATATTCCATATTTAATATATAATAAGGTTGAGTTTTGTTGAATATGTCTCACGTTGTAGATAATTGTAGTATTTTATAAAATTGTCGGAGTAGCAACAATTATTTACTTTCTGGGTTTTACATTATTTGATGGTATTTCCTATTTTGTAAATGGTGAAATTTCATGGTGTTTTTGGATAAAACTCAAAACATGATTTTTCTGAAGTAAATTCTAGAATTTATTGAAATTATTAAAAGGGATATTACAATTAGGTGATACACTTACAAGTTGAAAATGAATAACATGCTCATGATCTTGAGTAAGACCCTCAGGAATCTCTCCAAATACCTTGGAATGATTGTTGATAACTCTTTAGAGATCCATTGGTGTAGAGGATATATATGTTTGAAGATCTAATGAGAACAATTGTGTGGTCACATCATGGTGTCCTTTTTTTAGCAAATTTACCATGTTATTAGAGGTTATCAATTTAGAGGGTTATCCTTGGATACTTGTAAGCTTAATTTCCTTCTGTTTTGAAGAAAGTATCATGAAAAGGTATTGAAAATTAAGGGCCATTGTTTCCAATGATTGTAACTATTGGACCCTTAATATATCATCAACACCACCCATTTGGATTGCAATAGTGGAAATATCCACTAAATGCTCCCCCATATACAACTTAATATGATGGAACTTTCCTAAAAAAATTATGGTACATTCATCTACAAATATTACTTGAAATTATAATGTTGGATATACAAAGAAATTAAGAATATTTTCCAATTTTAATTGATGAATTTATGGGTACTACCTAAATATATTAACACTATTTTTTTTTATATATCCTTCTATAACTAGGTTTTGTTGAGTATTGATACCGACCAATGCATGAAAATATTTTTGTTAATCTCTTCTAGCTCTCAATTTTGTGATAGATCCAATTCTTAACCTTCTTCATCTTCACAACCAATGTAGAACACTTTCTTCTCATTGTATTTGTGCCCCTTATTGTACTTTTTCTAACAGTTGAAACATTGTCCCTTTTATCTTCTTGCTTCCATTTGTTGATGTGTCAAAATTGTTGGTTTAGGAGGTGGAGCATGATGTTTTGTATAGTTATTCATGGCCAATTTTCTAATAGCCATTTTTTACTTTCAACATTTCTTGCTAGATTGAAGCACTAGGGATTTAGGTTCAAAGAGACACTCCTCATGTTGGATGCATTCCTTTAAATTTCCTATAAATAGGTCTTGCAAGCTATACTCTGAAATGTTCTTTACTCTAAGACAACTTTTGGAATTGTTGAATGTGCTTTGTAATAAGACCATTTTGACAAAGATTTACCAATTGACTAGAAAATGCATTTCCCTTAATATCCTTATAAGGTGTTATCAATTATTTCATAAAAAAGGACCAAGATACAATATATTATTTTTTCTTTCACGAAGCCATTGATATCATAAAAATTAATCTTGTTCTAAAAACATTGTTATCCAACCAACTCACAAAATAGAAGAAAAGATAAATCAACAACTTATAAATTAGACTCTTCGAGGGGAAACCTCCTTTACATTACATAAATGAACAATTATTGGATGATATGAATGATAACACCTCCTTGGTATATATAGGAGTCTAAGGGGTCACAAAGCCTACATAATAATAATAATAATGTAACGACACAACAGTAATAACATGGAAAAACAACAACAATACAAGGCTACACTAACAATAAAAATAAGGGTAACACACTAGTATTATGGGGACTTAACAGGTCCCTCTCCTTCAAAAAAGTGTTGTCCTCACTTCTTGAGCAGTTCCAGATGCTTCTGTATAAAATTCTCATCCTCCCATGTGGAAACTTCAACAGGTAATTTCTTCCACTTAATGAGGTACTCTGAAATTTGGTAGCTATGGGGTTTTTTTGTCATGATTGCTTCAGGATCAAATATGATTTTTCCTTCTTCATCAAGTTCTAGAAACAGTATTTGAGTTGGGTGCCTGTCACTGATAACCTTCTTTAAGCATGAAACATGGAAATAGGGTGTGCTTAGGAAGATGCAGGAAACTCCAATTTATATGCCATAGTACTAATATTTTACAACACCTTATGAGGACCATAGTACTTGGATGATAATTTATTATCCTTGTTAGCTTGTTTGAGGGAAATTTTTTTGTATGGTTGTAGCCGTAAATATACCCAGTCACTTACATCAAAACTTTTTTCACTGCGATGTAGATCTGCTTGTTGTTTCATTTGATTATGCACCAGAGTGAGGTTATCCTTTAAGAGTTGGAGAAATTGTTGTTGATGCTTGATGTGATCTTACACTGCTTGAACCTTATGATTTTCTCTTAAAGGTAATGTGATGGATGGTGGATGATATCCATAAAGTGCCATAAATGGGGTCATTTTTGCTGCAGTATGGAAGGAGTGTTATACCACCATTTAGCTAGAGGTAACCACTTGACCCATTGTGTGTGTTTATTAGATACAAAGCAATGAAGATATCCTTCCAAACATTTGTTCACTATCTCAGTTTTCCTGTTAGATTGAGGATGATAAGATGAGCTATGATCTGATTGAGTACCAAGACAAGAAAATAATTATGTCCAAAAATTTCTAGTGAAAATGGGATCTTTGTCACTTACAATAATCTTTGGGTTTCCATGTAGCTTTTGAATTGTTTCCATAAATGCAGTAGAAATTGTACTAGCTTTTAAAGGGTGAGATAATGCACAAAGCTGTGCATATTTGATAAGTCTATCAATAACCATTATGATGAAACTCTTTCCTTTAGAGTTGGGTAAACTTGTGATAAAATCCATTGAGACCTCCTCCAAATGCCAACTTGGAATGGATAAAGGTTGTAACAGACCCAGGGTCTTAATTATCTCAACTTTATTTTGTTGGTAAACCAAGCATTTTGCCACAAACTTCTGAATATCAGATTTAAGGCCATCCCAAAAGAAATCCTTCTTAACCTTATGGTAAGTTTTTTAAAATCCCGAGTGCCCTCCTAAGGAGGTGATATGAAATTCCAAAAGGATCTTTTTCTTTAGTTTGGAATTCTTACAAAGATATAAGCGATCTTTATACCAAAATGAATAATTTTTCCAAATGTATTAGATATACTGAGATCTTGCTGCAAATTTTGAATGTGTCCATACCTCTTCATCATTCTTCCATTCATCCCTTGCTTTGGTTATCCAATTAGGTTGGTAATAGGAATAGTACAAATCAATTCTTCTACATCCTCATCCTTTCTTGAGAGTGCATCTGCAACAAAATTTTTCTTCCCTTTTTTAGATGATTTCAAAGTCATAACCCAACATATTTGTGACCCATTTTTTCTGTTCTTCTGAAGATAATCTTTGTTCCAAAAGGTATTTAAGACTATCATGATCTATTCTTACCTTGAAGTGTCTTCCCATTAGGTAAGGTCTCCATTGCTTAAATTCATGTAGTATTGCCAACATTTCCTTCTCATAAATAGGTTTGTGTAAATAGTTTCCTTTGATTGGACAAATTTCAAATGCAATGGGTCTTCCTTCTTGCATTAAAAAATTACCAATTCCATTTCCTGAGGCATCACATTCCACAACAAAGTTTTTATTGAAGTATGGTCTAGCTAAGATAGGTGCTTGGTACATTGCCTCTTTAAGATGTTCAAAGGCCTTAGTTGCTTCTAGAGTCCAAGAAAATGTTTATTTCTTTAATAATGTTGTTAGAGGTGTAGTTATTCTCCCATAATTTTTAAAAAACTTGCGATAATACCTCGTCAACTTGAGAAATCCTCGAATATGCTTTATGGTTGTGGGGATTTTTCGTTCCTTAATGGCTTTAATTTTGTTAGTGTCAACCTTAGCACCCTCATGAGATAGAATATGACCCAAATATTCCATCTCCTGTACTCCAAAGAAAAATTTGGAGGTTTTTGCATATAATTATTTATCCTCCAATAGTTTGAGAACTTTGACAATATGTTGAACATGATCCTTCCAAGACTTGCTATAAATTAGTATATCGTCAAAAAATACTAACACAAATTTTCTAAGGGTTTGAAAATGGAATTCATCAAACCTTGAAATGTGGAAGGTGCATTATTAAGGCCAAAAGGCATTACCAAAAATTCATAATGACCCTACTTGGTTTTAAATGTTGTTTTTAGAATGTCTTCAGTCTTCGTTTTAATTTGATGATATCATGAATGAAGATCCAACTTGGTGAAGTAAATTTCTCAATGTTTTTCATCCAACAATTCATCAATGATAGGAATGGGAAATTTATCTTTAATGTGAGCTTGTTGAGCTCCCTATAATCTGGAGACATACACCATGATCCATCTTTCTTGTGTACAAATACTACTAGAAAAGAGAAAGAACTTTGACTATGTTGAATTATAACAGCCTCTAGCATTTCTGCAACTATATATTCAATTTCACTCTTTTAGGCATATGGATATCTGTAAGGCTTGATGTTTGGAGGAACACTTCTTGGAATCAAATGAATAGCATAATCATGATAATGAATAGGTGGGAGGCCTTTGGGAGTCTCAAATAACTTGGAATGCTTTTCTAAAACTTTTGGAGATTGGGAGAAATAGATGATTTCAATGTTTGAATTTCTAGTGAACATAATTGTGCAATTATGCACCATTGTTATTTCTTTAGAATATTTTTCATTCAATTAGAGTTGATTATCTTTCCTAGTTTCCCTACAATACCCCTTAATTCAATTTCCTTTCATTCCCAAAAAAAATTCAAGAAAAGTTCTTGAAAATTAAAAGCTATCGTCCCCAAAGATTTTAACCATTGGATTCCTAGTACAACATCAACACCACCCATTAGAATGGAAATAATTGGACTATTCAATACATATTCCCCCATGGTTAGCTTGATATTATGGCACTTTACAGAGTAATTTATAGTTCCTTCATTTGCAACCAATACTTAACACTCTGGTGCTAGATATAGGAAGAAATTCAATTCCTTGGCTATCTTACAATGAATAAAATTATGAGTACTACCCGAATCAATCAACACTATTACCTTTTGCTTCTTTATATATCCTTCTAACTTGAGAGTTTGAGTGGTAATTCCTACCAATGCATTACAAGATATGGTTGGATTCATTTCTTCTTTCTTCGGGGTTGGTTCTTAGTGTATATCCTCGTCTTTTGAAGTTTCTTATTCCTTTTCTTCTCCCTCTTCATAATATATGTATAATAATTTCTTCTCAGCACACTTATGACCTTTAGTGTATTTTTTATCCCAACTGTAACAAATCCCTTTTGCTCATTTTTCCTCCAATTTTTATGGTGTCAACCTTGTAGTTTGTGGAAGGCTAGGAGAAGCAACACTTCCATATTTATAGTTATGAGTGGTAGACTTCTTTGTTTCCATAATTTAGCTTTCAACTTTTCTTACCACCTTGAATGACTTCTCCAATGAATCAGGTTCCCAAAGATGAAGCTCATGTTGGATGTTATCCTTTAAATTCCCTATGAATACATCAATCTTATGCTCCTTTGGAATATTAGTTACCCTGATATTCAAGTTTTGGAATTCCTTAATGTGCTTAGCCATTGAACCTTTTTTTTTAGATTTATCAATTGGCTAAAGAAGGTGTTTCTCTTTGTATCTTCATAATGTGCTATCATTTCCTCTGTAAAAATTGATCAAGTGACAAGTGGTTTACGAGACAAAATCCATTGATACCATACAAACTGATTGGGTTCTAGATATAAATATGCAATGCATACCTTTTGTGTGTGTTACACATCATGGAGATCAAAATATTGCTCCATCTGTATCCATGTTACTAGATCCTTTCCCATCAAACTTCCTCATATCGATATTTGGAATGTGGTGGTTCTTAAACCCAACATTGGATTCTCTAAAATCATGATTCATATTCCTTTTTTCCTCATCATGATTTTCATGGATTATCTTTGTAGAGTTCCATAACTATTTTGCTTTGATACCCTTTTTCCTCCATTTTCCTCCTTTCATCATCACTATCAACTCAATAAAAGTAGTAAAACCATATATTTTGATAAGGTAAAAACTCTCATATGTATTATTTTTCATATTCGTTAATGTGACTTATTATAATTTTAAATATTGCATTAGCTACATAATTAACATGATTCTGTAGTTATTTTACAAATTTTCAACTATCTCCATGGTTTGCGGGTTCTGGTGTGCCAACGAAGCAAAGAAACACATGGATGATTGAGGATCGATCCCCTCATGTATCTCCTCCTATTCGCTCGAACCAATTCACTGAAGGAATCACATAGTGGCACGATCAAAGGAACGACTCAAACACATAACAATAGAAGTCCAAATGCATCACGTTTCTCCAATTTTCTTTCCAAATAGAAAATCGTCGAGATAACATTTTTACTATTTAAGTTTCAAATTTGAATAAGGATTGATTAAAAGACCTATAGGTGTAGAAGTCTCAAACTGTTGAGCACACATTTTATATTTAAATATGTATCCTTTGTAAAGGATACAAGAAATGATGTAATAGTTAATCTCTGAAGAAATTATTTGAAACAAGCCTTTATTCTCATATTGAATTAAGGTTACATTTTTTTATTCGATGCGTATGTGAGTGTGTTTTACACCTACTATATGCGGTGGGCCCCTGTAGATAGTCGTGGTTTAGTTCATTTCATTTTATCTCTTTCTGCTATCGCATTGTCATTTCATTCTAACTTAGTTTCCTTAATTCACTATTTCATCATTTCGATTATAACTCAGTTAAATCTCATTATTTTGTTTGCACTTGAATTTCTTCATAGTTGTTTAATGGTTTAGTTTATTTAATGTTTCTCGCTTAATTACAATCAATGTTAAAGGATTGTTTTCATGCTTTTAGAATCAGAACTTGTATATACTCTGTAGTCAGCATTAGAATATTACCTTCATGCCTTTTAGAATAAAAATGTGTATATACTTTGCAGACAACTTTTAAAGGATCATTTTCTTGCTCTTAGAATAATTTCAATTTCAAGACTATGTTTTATAGCAGCAAGGTGTTTAGGATAGGTTCATAATTTTAGAATAATTAACATAAGATGTTTTAGAATGATACTCAATATAGATATGACCTGGTAGATTATTCTAACAATAGCTTAACTTCCACTCATTAATTTGTAGAATTCTAACTCTAATCTAATAGGAACCTAGATAACAACGAAAATCCCCAAAACAAATATAAACATCATCTTACAAACTAAAAGAAAGGATTCTAGCATATTTTTTGCACTTGCACTTTATAAGTTTACCAACTCCAGTCGGCAATTTATGCTTGCAATTTAAGAACATTAAATTGACCAAACATTTTGGTGCCGTTGTCGGGGAAGTGTAAGTAGAAGCCTTAAAAAAAAAATAAAAACATGATATGCATAGGGAAAGAGGCTCTAGAGGTAGGTTTTTAGGTCGAGAAGAAGTCTAATTCCCACATCATCACTCACTCCACGAAGACCACATAGTGCCACACCACCCAAACAAACTCGAATTCCATCCATAGCCGGCCAATATAGACTTCCTGAAGTCTTGAGATCTAAAATCCAACCTAAAGGTTCACCAACTTTGTTAGATCCCTATACTACTAGTGTAACCCATTATTGTTATTAGTACAACCCCCTTATTGTATTATTATGCCCATATAATCCCCATGAAGTTATTATTATGCCCTATAGAAGCCCACTATTTTTATTGTTGTTCCCCTACAATATTATTGTTATGTAGGCTCTGACTGTATTAGGACCCCTTAGACTCCTATAAATAGAAAGGAGGTCTTCTCATTTGTATGATCCAAGAATTGTTCATTTGTGTAATTGAAAGGAGGTTCCCCCTCGAAGAGGCTGATTTTGAAGTTGTTTATCTATCTTTTCTATCTTTTTGTGAGTTGGTTTCATAACATTTGGTATCAAAGCCTTGGATTCTAGGGTTTCGCTGCTCCAAACAAGTCACCGTGGAATTTTCTCTATAACTTTTCTCTACGATGTTTAGGAAGCTAAAAAAAAAACCCATTTGATCTAAAATAATTATGAACCTCGGGTCCAAATTTCAGATATTTTCTTGCTATACGTTCAGAGATATGATCTGAGGAAGTTAAGGTTTTTGCAAGCTCCAAAATTCCATCTCAAAGAGGTCATTGTGGCATTTTTGCTATAATTTGTTTTTTTTATCAAAGTTCTGACTCTAACAGTAAAACCCATTTTAGTTGAAATCTTGGTGAAGTTTGGACCTGAATTTCAGATCTTGTTTCTATATATTTTTGGAGATACGGTCCAAGACATTTAGGGTTTCTGCAGGCTCCCAAATTACATCCTAAACATGTGACCTTGGGAAGACCATCATAACTTTCTCTCTGAGCATCAGATTGAAATTTCGTAAGAAGTTATAGAAAGAGAATGGATTGTAATTTTCTATGTTTGTTTGCAAGTTCGAAGGTCGAAACAATGACATGTGGAACTTCGTACAAATTCTTTCTACTGAAATAGTATATAATCAAGTCATCTTGGGAGATTGTGCATAACTCTTTCTTGGAGAATCCAATTTCGATTAGAATGGTGGGATTGGAAGGAGGACTTGATCAGAATGGTGGAATTGGAAAGAGGACCCAGAGGGATACTGTAGGTCACAATTTTAGACCTTGGAGATCCGAAATTTAGAGATACAACAGATTCAAGATCGAGATGCTAAAAGAAAGAAACATAATGACTTAAATCAAGAAAACAAAAACACCTAGTAAGAAAAATTGGATGGATGATTTGAAGAATGCAATCGAAGCTAAGATAAATAGTTTTATATGTGCCATGGAAGTAGATTTGAAGAAAGGCATGGGAGATTTGAAGAAATACATGGAAGGTTTGAAGGAAGGTGGGACAAAACTACTATAAGAAAGGCCTCCTAATAACAAAAAGGTAGTAGAGGAAACTCATGGTGAGAAAAAAAAAATGTTAATCATGATTTCATAGAATCTAAGTTGGATTTAAGACCCACCATATTCCAAAGATTCATATGAGGAAGTTTGATGACAAGGATCACATAACATGAATACTACAGATGGAGAAATATTTTGATCTACATGATGTGAAATTGTTACAAAAGGTACATATTGCATCTTTATATTTAGAACCAAATCAATTTTTATGGTATAAAGGGCTTTGTTCTCGTAAACTACTTGTCACCTGGTCAATTTTCATGGAGGAAATGATAGCACATTATGAGGATACAAAGATAAACAAATTTTTTAGCCAATTGATAAATCTCAAACAAAAGGGTTCAATGATGGAGCATATTGAAGACTTCCAAAAATTAAATATAAGGGTAAAAGATATTCTAGAGGAGCATAGGATTGATGTGTTCATAGGGAATTTAAAGGATAACATCCAACATGAGGTTTTCCTTTGGGAACTTGATTCATTGGAGAAGGCATTCAGGTTGGCAAGAAAAATGGAAAGCAAAATTATGGCAACAAGGAATCCTACCACTCACAATTATAAAGATGGAAGTGTTGTTTCTCCTAGCCTTTCACCACCTGCAAGGTTGACACCACAACAGTTGGAAGAAAAAAGATAAAAGGGCTTTGTTACAATTATGATAGAAAATATACTAAAGGTCATAAGTGTGCTGAGAAGAAATTAATTTACATAGATGGGGAAGAGGAGCAAGAAAAGGAACAAGAAATGTCAAAAGAAGAAGATATACATGAGGAACCAATCCCGGAGAAAGAAGAAATGAATTTGACCATATCTTGTAATGCATTGATATGAATTACCACTACTCAAACTCTCAATATATAAGGGCATATCAAGAAGAAAAAGGTAACAGTGTTGATTGATTCGGTTAGTACCCATAAGTTTATTCATTGTAAAATAGCCAAGGAATTGAATTGCTTCATATATCCAACACCAGAGTGTCAATGGTTGCAAATAGAGGAACAATAAATTTCTTTGGAAAGTGCCATAATATCAATGTATCCATGCAATAATATGTCTTGAATATTCTAATGCTTTCCATTCCAATGGTTGTTGCAGATGTTGTACTAGGAGTCCAATGGCTACAATCTTTGGGTACGGTAGCTTTTAATTTTCAAGAAATTTTCTTGAATTTTTTTTGGGAAGGAAAAGAAGTTGAATTAAGGGGTATCAAAGGGAAACCAAGAAATATAATCAACTCTAACAACATGACAAAGCTTCTAAACAAAGAACAACGGGGCATAATTGCACAACTATGTTCATTAGAGGTTCCCACATCGAAATCATCTATTTCAACAGATCTCCAAAATGTTTTGTACAATCATTCCAATGTATTTGAGACTCCCAAAGGCCTCCCACCTATTCATGATTATGATCATGCTATTCATTTGATTCCAGTAAGTGTTCCCCCAAACATCAGGCCTTACAGATATCCATATTCCCAAAAGAGTGAAATTGAACGTATGGTTACAAAAATGCTAGAGGTTCGTATAATTGAACCTAGTCAAAGTTCTTTCTCTGCTCCAGTGGTATTGGTACACAAGAAGGATGGATCATGGTGCATGTGTCCAGATTATAGGGAGCTCAAAAAGATTAATATTAATGATAAAGTTCCCATTCATGTCATCGATGAATTATTGGATGAATTACATTGAGAAATTTACTTCACCAAGTTGGATCTTCGTTCATGATATCATCAAATAGAATGAAGACTGAATACATTCCAAAAACAACATTTAGAACTCATGGGGGTCATTATGAATTTTTGGTCATGCCTTTTGGCCTTACCAATGCACCTTCTACATTTCAAGTTTTGATGAAACCCATTTTCAAACCCTTCATTAGAAAATTTGTGTTAGTATTTTTTGATGATATACTAATCTACAACAAGTCTTGGAAGGATCATGTTCAACATGTTGACAGAGTGCTCAAAGTATTGGAGGAGAAACAATTATATGCAACAAACTGCAAATGTTTCTTTGGAGTACAACAGGTGGAATATTTGGGTACCTAGTTATCTCATAGCTCATCTTGTCATCCACCATCCATCACATCATCTTTAAAAGAAAATTATAAGGGTCAAGCAGTAGAAGATCACATTGAGCATCAACAACAAGTTCTCAAACTCTTAAAGGATAACCTCACTTTGGCGTAGAATAGAATGAAACAACAAGAATATCAACATCGCAATGAAATAAGTTTTGATGTAGGTGACTGGATATTTCTATGACTAAAACCATACAAACAAATGTCCCTCAAGCAATCTAAGAAGGATAATAAATTATCACGAAAGTGTTATGGTCTGTACAAGGTGTTACAAAAGATTGGTACTATGACCTAGAAATTGGAGCTTCCTACACCTTCTCGAGTGCATCCAGTTTTCCATGTTCCACGCTTAGAGAAGGTTATAGGTGAGAAGATCCCAACTCAAACAATATTCTAGAACTTGATGACGAAGGAAAAATCATATTGGAACCTAAAGTAGTCACAAAAGCAAGAAATTGACAGCTATGAAATTGATCAATTTTAGAGTATCTCATCAAATGGAAGAACTTACCGCTAAAGATTCCATGTGGGAGGATGAGAATTTTATACAAAAACATCCATAACTACTAAATCATTGAGGACAACACTTTTTGAAGGAGCGAGGCATGTTAGGTCCCTATACTACTAGTGTAACCCCTTATTGTTATTAGTGCAACCCCCTTATTGTATTATTGTGCCCATATAGTCCCCATGTTGATATTGTTATGCCCCATAGAAGCTCACTATTGTTATTGTTGTGCCCCTACAATATTATTATTATGTAGGCTCTGATTGTATTGGGACCCCTTAGACTCCTATATATAGAAATGAGATATTTTCATTTGTATGATCCAAGAATTGTTCATTTGTGTAATGTAAAGGAGGTTTCCCCCTCAAAGAGGCTGATTTTGAAGTCATTTATCTATCTTTTCTATCTTTTTGTGAACTGGTTTCATAACAAACTTCATCAACGAAAGTTGTAATCGAAGTAGATCCTACATCCCCAACAATAGGAATAATTTTCCTATCTTCAACTGGAGAAAAAATTCTAGCTCAAGAGTTGGAAGTTCCTATTGAAGAAGAGGAAGAAGAAACCTACTTCAAACCATTGATAGAGGAACCAAAGAACTGGAAGAAAAGCTAGATAATCCTGTTGTAGAACCGGATATTTATTCTGAGGAATCTATCATGGCTGAAGAGGGAGAAGGAGAAGTACACAATATCAATGATGAACAACATAAGATTGGAGGAGGAGGAGGACGAAATAGAGGAGGTGGAAGAGGAGGTGGTAGAGGTAGAGGAAGTGGATATCCAAAACCTTTTGGATTCCCAATCCTTGATGAAGATACAACATTAACAATAAGAAACGTCTCGCCTTCTATCCTCCCTAACTTTCATGGAATAAGAAGTGAAGGCATAGAGACATTTCTCTTTGAATTTGAAGTACTACGCAGATCATATGATTATCTGCATGATGCTCAAAAACTAAAATTGTTCCCTACCACCTTAAAGGATTCAACATTAAAATGTATTATGAGTTTACGAACAAATTCTTTCAAAACATGGGCACAAATGAAAGAAGCATTCTTGGAGAAATACACGGATTATTGTATGCCTCATAGCATTAAAGATGTAGTCTTTAAAATGGTACAAAAAGAAGATGAAAATCTTGAAGATTTTGTCAAAAGATTTGTTTATAATATCAAAAGGGAAAAATGAATAATCTGGATGAGGAAACTTTGAAAGCTCTCTTACTAAAATCAATTAAAGCTGAGTGGATTGATCTTCTCAATTTAATGGGAAAAGGAGATATTTCTCAGTTACCATTTGTAGATATTTGTGATCTATGTGTACATATTTCAAGAGGTAAAACAAGAATAGGGAAAAGTCCAAGGGATCCTCTTTTATCAAGAGTAAATAAATCTACAGTTGGGACAGTAAGTAGGGCAGAATTAGGTAGTTTGCTTGATAATTTTAAGACATATATTTTAGGGAGTCTCAATGAGAAAATTGACACCCTTAAAATACAGAACAAGTAGAAAGCCGAAAATGTTGCATTATCCATATTTTGTCCTAGGTGTAGAAAGAAACATGCTCTGAGAGAATTTCCTTTAGATTTAAAAAGCATAGAAACCTCTATTATATGTGCGGAAAATCATGATACAGAATGTCCCTCTATACTACGTATTAAGTTTGTGTTTAGTGAAGAAGAAATGACAAATCAGGTAGACCCTCTTTACTTTATTGCCAAAAGACCCTGGCAAAATCCTCAAACAAATCAAACTCAAAGCTTTAATCCTCAACAATTTGCACAATCTTCACAAAATAATTGGAATCCACCTATGTCATGGCATCCTTGAGCTCAACCACAATCTTGGAATCAAGGATGGAAAAATCCTTACGGAAGATATTCTCAATATCAACAATATTTGCCACCTTATCCAAATTTTCCACCACAATACTTCCCTCAACCCAACCAATTACCTCAAACTCAAGCTCAAATGCAAATCCACAACTTTGTTTGCCATTTCCACAAAGATCAATTCAATTACCCGTTCAACCACTCCCAAATCCAAACAATAAAACTTCACAACCTGTTTACAACTTAGAAGGACAGAATCCTCAAACTTATATGATAACTCCATTAGATCTTAATAATGTTCAATTAAGGTCTGGTAGAGTATTAGAAAGGAAGAAAACATTTGTTGTTATTCATGAAACATAAAAGAATTCTGAAAAAGATAATAATGACTCTGAAGAAGAGATTTCCCTTACACAGAAAGAAAATATTGAAAAAAAAAACCTATACATTCTAATAATACTCCTATTATAGAACAACCTTTAGTATCTGTCTCAAGGCAACCTTTTCCTGAAAGGTTGAAAATTGATAAAGGAGTAGAAAAAAAAAATCATATTTCTCGATTATGATATGTTAGATGAATTGAAAAATGTTGGTATAAAAATTCCTTTATTACAAGCAATAAAAGAAATACTGATTTAAAAAAAAAAAAAATTTAAGGAATTGAGTACTCAAGGATCAAGAAGAAAAAGAAAATAAATAAAAATAATTCAACTAGTTAGGAGAATTGCAGATATCATGATGGGGAAGACAACAATTCAAAATATTTAAATTCAGAATTCCACATTGTAAAAACACACATCAATGGAACTGAAATACCAAACACATTGATTGATCTAGGAGCATCCATAAACATAATGAGCAAACAAACTATGGATAAATTAAAGCTTCCTAATATTCAATACGCACCAACATTGTTACAATTAGCAGATAGGTCTGTAATTAAATTTGATGGTGTGTTAGAAGATGTATATGTATCCTTAGATTCTCGGGAATATCCTGATGATTTCGTGATTTTAACACCCAAGAATAATTTTGGAGGACATCAATTAATTTTAGGAAGGCCATGGTTAGATATAGCCGATGCTTTTATTAGTTGTAGATCATGAGACATGTTTATCTTAGATGGAAGCTCGACAAAGAAATTTACATTGTACCCACCTGCAAAAAAATTTATAGAAAAAAGAAAATGAAGAATGGATAGATGATGATAATGATATACAACCAATTTTTACTATTGTACAAACAAATGAAGAGGATTAAATTTAAATTCAATAGAAAATAATGAACCCTCTTTATATTGTGACAATAGTCAGGATTGTCAAGAACAATGTAATATTGAATATCTATCATCTAGACAAATGCCTTTACATTCTATGGAAAATTTTGGAAACTATTCAATAGAAATTGTTTCGGGGAAAATTTTGAATATCAATGAAAACATGGAAGAATTACAAAAAAAAGAACTGGTAGAAATATTGCAAAAACACTCTTTTGCATATGCATGGGAATACACTAATATGATGGGAATTAATCCTAAAACTTGCATGCATCATATGTATATTTAAGAAAATGCTAGACCAGTTAGAAAACCACAAAGAAGAATGAATCCAAACTTTAAGGAAATTGTTAAAGAGGAATTGCAGAAAATGTTAAATGTAAATTTCATTTATCTAATATTAGATAGTCAATGGATTTCACCCCCAGTAATTGTTCCTAATAAAAATGGAAAATAGAGAGTATGCATTGATTACAGGGAATTGAATAAAGCTACTTTGAAAGATCATTTTCCACTTCCTTTCATAGATCAAGTTTTAGATACATTAGTAGGAAAACATATTTCTCATTCTTGGATGGTTTTAGGGGTATAATCAAAGTCAGGTAGCACCCGAAGATCAAGACAAAACCACATTCACCTATTTATGGGGGGCTTATGCTTATTGAGTACTTCCTTTTGGATTATGCAATGCCCCAACAACATTCCAAAGAGTAGTACTAGGAATTTTCTCTGATCTTATTCATGACTGTGTGGAAGTGTATATGGATGATTTTATAGTCTATGGAAATTCTTTTGAAGAAGCACTTGAAAATTTAGAAAAGGTTCTCATAAGATGCAAAGAAGCAAATATTTCATTAAGTCATGAGAAATGTTTTATGATGTTTAATGAAGAAATTGTTTTAGGTCACCATATTTCAGGAAATGGAATTAAGGTAGACTCATCTAAGGTAGAAATTATTTCCAAAATATCAATCCGAAGTTGTAAACAAGATGTTAGGAGTTTTCTTGGTTTTACTGAATATTATAGAAGATTCATAGAAAACATCACAAAGATTTCATATCCATTTGAAGTAGGAAAGTGTTCCCTCTGCGGATAGAGGCAACCCCTCTAGCCCTAGAGTGGGTCTAGTCACAGCAAAGACAAAACAACAATTGATTCCCTTAAATAGTCATCGTTGGAGGCCTACCTCAAACCGATGGTTGATTAAATTCTGTTGCATTTCTCCAACTTCCGTTTCTTTCTCCTTAATCGACAATCAACATGAAACACCACAAGAAAACAATAGAGCACGTAACAGAGAACAAAAATGATCTATTTACTCATAAAGTCAAGAAATCATGAGCTATCAAGTAAATTACACACAATACATAGGAAATCATCATTGATTGTATTAATAATGAATCAAGAGCAAAGCTTACAACCCAGTCTTGACATCGCAAGCCTTCTCAAAGGGTCCAGCCAGTATGTTTCTTCAAGCATTCACTCTCAAGGATGGGTCTCCCAAATAAGCAATATCTCTCTCTCACTCACAAGCTTTAATACAAAGTTAAGGGTACTCCACAACCTATTACAAACTATTAGCAATCCCACAGCTATCACACTAACACCAAAGTTATCTACCAAACTTAAAAGCACTAGCAGCACTGTTCAACCAAAAGAACTAAAAAACTAGCTGATCATAGCAATGGTGAATGATTTTATAGGAGGAGGAGCCTCCATGAGATGAGGGAGAGGGAGCTTATCCTCAAGGGAGGTTGCACAAGAGTCGGAACCACCATCTCAAAGGTGGAAAGGCGACCCAAACTAACCCAACAACCAGCTCTAGAAACATCCAGAAGGCCGACTATTTGAACGAATTAGCCAATTCTAGATCATTACAGGTCATGAACTAGGGACTAGTGACGATGTCCCAACAATACAGTGGATGATAGAGAACCATCACACATTTTAAGGGTTTACGAGCGATGATACATGAACTTAGTAAAAAAGGGTCAATCTTCAGCATCAGAGAGAATTTGCTTAATCTTCTTATATTAGTGGGAAGACATGAACATGTTTATTTGATACATGACAAAGTAGAGGGACTGAGATGAGGACAATGAAAAATTACTGTGTAATAGATGCCCCCTAAAGCATGAAGCCCGAGAGAGTCAGAGGTGTGAAATGCTTTACGGAATTGTCTGAGCTGGAATACCACCTTGATGAACCTGTAGGCGCAAGTACAACTGATATCTCTGATAGTGAAATACATGTAGTCTAGGCATGGGCGCAGCCATCCAAAAGATGTATGAAACTTGGTCTGCGATATGGATGCAGCCACCCAGTTGATAAGACCATATATAATGATAAAGGTATTTTCACAGCCATTCAATCAAAGAATCATGTATGTAATCATGAACCAATCCACGCAGCCTGAACATATGTAATCTTAGTCCGGGGTCTTGAAACCCTAACCAATCTTAGTACAAATTTTAGCATGCGAACAAATGTGTTGAAGTTGAGCATGATAGAAAGTCACTTAATTACCGGTCAATGATGAAAACTGTTAACAAGCATGAGAGAAACCACCAATAATGCCAATGGCTCTCAAGGTACTGCTAGTACAATCCACTAAGTGTGAAAAATGAGTTGAAGTCAAACACTAGTGGAATCACCTAATCAAAGAACAATGATAAAAGTCTGTCGTTAAGTGCGAAGAACTTGCCATTGAGGTATGCAAGCTCCAAGGTATCGAAGCAGATCTCTAGACTAATCTCTTGGATAATGAGCTAGTGTCGACAGGAGGCAATCCATCGTAGGAGGTCCATAATGTTTCCCCCATCAATGACGCGAGATAAGGAACAAGTGGTAGATGGTGAAACAAAATATTAAAGGAGGACGTAAGGGTGTGAACTGCAGAAGTATTATACTCTTGAACATATCGGTGACACGACTCTGGAATGTGGCAGTATTTTAGTACCAAGGGATCGGAGGTTTGACGGAGACAACATGGATCAAATGGAATGAGGAAAAATGGCAACTCAAAACCTTGAAAGGCCAACGACGATGTGAGGATATCCCAACCCGACGAGAAGCAAAAGTGTCGATGTTCAAGAGTGACTAGCTGTTGTAGATAACCAATGACGACTTCCAAATTTCCCCCCACCATTGCTGGCGATTACCCCGATTATTTTTGAAAACAAGCTTGAAGGGGATAGCATATGCTTGTAATATAAGTTTGACCTTCGGACGAATCCAACCTAGCAATAGTTTAACAAGCCCTAGGGAGGAGAAGCTTGAGTCTTGTCATGGTGATGAGTGCAATGTCATCAAGGTTTAATGAGTCTGAAAAAATAAAACTTGGAGTCTTTTTCATGTTTAGAGAGTTTGAAAAAGACATGGAAAAGAAAACTCTAGGGGGGTCCTTTTTCGTAAATTTGTGTCCCTCAAGCCTAAAAAAGTATAAAATAATACTCGAGAGAATCGCTTGACCATTACGATCAAGGAGTACTTTTCGTAATTAGTGGCCTCGATCTGAAAAAGTAAAAAAGCAATCAAAGACATGTCATTTCATAACCAGTATTGAACTTGAGACGACAAAAGTTCGGCGATCTTTTCATGTTTATACAGTCATAAAAGAGCTAAAATTGGACCACCTTTTATTCCGTTTAACGAGTCAAAAGGGAAAACTCGACAATCTTTTCATCTTTTACGAGTCAAAAAAGAGCTTAAAGGTGACTTGTCCTAGAGGAACGAGTTGTATAAAAGGTAGCAACTGGTTCCGGCATTGGTGGAACTGCTCAAAACATGTAATGGTCAAGAGGTTGGCTAATAAAACCACTCATCGTTGCAGTCCCTCAGGAAAGAAAAAACAACCAAGTGAAAGTGTTGGGTTGTGTTATATTCTTTCCACATAGTTAACAAGGGGTTTGAGGGGTACCCGTAACCCCACTTTATGGGGTCCGGGGCAGCGCCCCAGAAAATTTTGG